>LPNX010777770.1:1438-51541 GCA_001517045.1 Pseudotsuga menziesii | reverse complement strand
ATCCACACGACAGTAGCATTTTATATATCCACACTTCTTCTCGTTCCATAACCCATGAAGAAGTCCCCCCCACCTCTTGGCACTATGATCAATCCTCTCGGTAGCACCCCCAATCAGGTCGCCTTTGTTCAGAGTATTCTGCAGTCTCCTACCATGTTACCACAGCTTGAGTCTCCCTCAGCCCAGTGAACTGCCCAGATCCCTTACAGCTATGATCCCTTTACCACCAATCAATTTCATGTGCTTCCAGATCATCCCCGCCATCATACTCTGAACAAAGGAAGTTTGAGTCCACCCACTCTACTTGCCCAGTTAGTCCCACCAGTTTATCACTCTTCCCATCAGTACTATCACAGTTCGGTTTTGCACCTCGCGCTCCTGTCAAGAAAACATCATCGCCTTGATAGTTGCAGGTCTCCCTCTGTCGACGACAACTCCTCTATTCCAGAGGATAGACCTAGAGGCTCCTGCGCCTTGGACCCATCACCATCTGTGGCGAGTGCCTACGGACCATTTTGGGAGGAATCATTATTGCCTCTCCGATGGTTGTTTCTCACATGTTCGACTTCAGCACCTTATTCGCATCGTTGAGAATCGCGCAGGATATATTCCCTTTCCATTCTGTGTCGAAGACCCCGGATTTCCCCCGACTCTAGCACATTGGTGAGTCACTTCGGAACACCCAGTTATATGTTCCCGTGGATGTCCGGGCTGCGTTGGCGATTGTCCTCGGAAGCCATTCAGTTCTGTGCTTCTTTGAGTACCCAGTTCAGTTCCAGCTCAGTGTACCATTGCACGTATGACCGTTGTCACTCTGATCCAGCAGCGCATCAGTTCCTTCCGAACCACATTAAGTAGCACTGCTACCATTCCAGTATATCAGTTTTTCAGCTCAGACATGGTCAGGTCAGCAGTATGTTCCAGATTTGTGCCCCCTCTGGACTCTCATGATATGCACAGTGATTGTTTACTCCAGGTCTTTCATTTTGGGCCTCACCAGTGATTGTTATGTATCTTGATACGAGCATGGGAATGCCCGCCTCGTCCATCTATTGAGATACTTTTCCTCATCCAGTATTTGAGGACCATTTCTACTGTTATGTTATATTCTGATACGAGCATGGGAATGCCCGCCTCGCCCATATTATCAGATGATCCCTCATCCATTATTGAGGTTATGTACTTTTCAGTCCTTGCAGGTGGTTCGAGATCGGTGTCCCGGACTTCAGTTGCTTCCTTCTCTTCTCCACACCCCAACACAAACCAAATATGATTCATGATGTCCATCGGCCATACGATGAGCTCCTGCCCTCGCACATCAGGGGGCAATCTGTTAACACCAAAAAATGGTTAACTACCTCATCTACCCCACTACATGGCTCATTTGTCCATTTGCCTACCATATTTCCCATAAAATCCCACTAAAAAGCCTCCAAAAGGCCTAAAATGCCTCTAAAAGGCCATAAAACCATCTAAAAAGCCTCCAAAAGGCCTAAAATGCCTCCAAAAGGCCAAAAAAAACCCCTTTTTCCTCCAAAAAAGTCAAAAATTCCTCTAAAAATAGCAAAATCCCCAAAAGGGGAGAAAAAATATAAAATAATGAGGAAAAGGAGGAAAAAACCCTAAACAAGCTGCCCTAAACCACATGGTTTCCAAAACCATGGGCCAGCACTCCACCACTAAAAAACTATAAATAAGTGGTGGAGACCCCTCATTTTCAGATCCACGGTCAAAAGCATCCTGCCTCTGCCGAAATTATTCTCGAAACCCTAGCTTACCATCAAGCTACTTTCACCATTGAGAACCCTTTTGGCCCATTTCCACCACCGGAAAAGGAAAAGAAGGAGCTTGGAGCTCGAAGCCACCGACATCGGACCAGCGCAACGGACTCCACCAACCTCCTCATCGGAGGTAATATCAATAAAATCATCATTATACATTCCTTTACTGTTTTTACTTCATTTCATTTACTTTTTACTGCTTTAGCTTAGTCTTTATTTCAGTTTATTTTTCTTTACATCATTGAACTGCTACTAAGGATTCCAGATTCCTTAGTAGGTGCTCATCAGCACAAGCTAGGGTGAAAACCCTAGCTACAAGATGCGAAGAAAGTAATGACAGATTTGCATGATGGGCCTGCTGGGGGACATTTTTCCAGAGATACTATACCTCATAAAATTCTCAGAGCCGGATACTATTGGCCCACGCTTTTCAAATATGCACATGCCCATGTCAGAAAGTGCGACATTTGTCAAAGGTGTAGTGGAAGACAAGCTAAAGCAGCAAGATCATTGAAGCCTGTGATAATAACGGAGCCTTTTGAGCAATGGGGGATAGATATCATTGGGGAGATAAATCCAAATTCTTCCCTGCAACACAAGTATATTTTGACAGCAACCGACTACTTCACTCGCTAGGTCGAAGCCATCCTGTTGCGCAAAATCAATGAGGATGAGGTCATAGACTTCTTGCAAGACCATATTATGACCAGGTTTGGAGTTCCAATTTCTTTAGTTTTTTATAATGCTACTTACTTTTCCTCAATAAGATTAACTGCTTTTTCTCATGAGAAAGGGATTCAGTTGCATTACTCTGCTGATTACTATCCACAGGGAAATGGTTTAGCGGAATCTACAAACAAGAATCTGATTAGGATTTTAAAAAAGACAGTGATAGAAAATCAGAGGAGTTGGCACTCAGCATTACCAAACGCCCTTTGGGCTGATAGAGTCACCACCCCCAAGTCTCCGATAGGAGTGTCTCCATATACCCTTATGTATGGTAAAGGGGCCATTCTACCCCCCAATATCATGCTACCCTCTTCCATAATAGCTCAAGAATCCAGAGGATCAGATAATGAAGTCTTGCAAATGAGGATATATAATCTCCTGAAGGCATAAGAATCCCGATCTAAAGCCAGAGAGCGCTTTAAACAACAACAATAGATAGTAAAGAGATGGTTTTATAAACACAAGGCAGGAACAAAATATTTTGAGGTGGGAGACTTGGTTCTCAAGTGGGACCACCCCCATGATGAGAAAGGAAAACACACGAAATTTCAGCAGTTGTGGGTAGGTCCCTTTTAGATTGCGGCAAAGCTTGGCATCAACTTATAAATTGCAAGATTTACAGGGGTGGGAAGAGAACTTACCAGTAAATGGTTTAGTTCTCAAACCTTATTTTTCCTGAGTTTTGTTTGTGTTCTTCTATATTGTATATAAATAATTTGACTTGGCCGTTTACTTTGAGTTATGTAGTTCTGTTTTGTTTAAGTCTAAAATTTTGATTGATTTCAATAAAGGATGCAAACTCGTGGTCGCATGGAGAACATCAGAATTTCAGAATGATTAAAGTTCTTGGGTATAAGACCGTGTATTATTATTTATCCAAAAGAATTTCTTCTATTGTAGTAGTTTTCTCGAGTGGCTATGTACACATTGAATTCCTGCTTAACCCTTGTAAAATAAACCAGAATCAAAGGGTCTGGAATACTATTTTGAGGCTCCATCCATATCACATTTAAATGTCCTAGGGAGTGACAGCAAAGGGCCCATGGAAAGGGAGCAGGGTAAGCATTATATTATATATAAATGATCCCATGCCAAGAATTGAATGCCAAAATGTAGATAAGAGTCGAAACCTCCTATGAAAGAATTATATATTAAAACAAATGCTGAACCATATAAGTACTAAATCACCAAAAGTTCCTCTCCGTCCGTGAGCTGAAAAGTGAATACATCTCTCACACAAAAGGACACTATGGATAAAGGAGCCTGAATCAAAATTCAGAAAGAAAGGCATGCAGGAGGACCCATATGAAAAGGACAAAAGTTCAAAAGCACGAAAGGTGCAAAATGGCATGGGAATGAGGAACAAATGAATATTTCTGTTTACCATATGCTACAATCCTGTGGTGTCCAAGCTGGCCGCTACTTGAAGACAGAGGTAACAAATGAAATTCATCTTTTGGCCTCAAAAGAGTTATCTTGACTTGAAAATCCTGGTTTCCACTCTCCTAAATTGGACTATCATCAATGATTAAAAGTACATATATTTTCCATTTGAGAAATCCAGATATCTGGAAGAATTCAACAGGTTCGTTTGTTGTTAAACAGTCTGTTACTCAAGAAATAATCGTCCAGAGATCTAGGTTCACCAGGTAGTCGCCAATTGTTGCAGCTGCAACTGTTTCCCCAAATTTTCAAATTTTGGACCCCCTTGTTAATTTTAGCATTTCCTAGAATCGTTTGGATTCATGAACTCTTTTTTGTTAACTCTCTTCATGCTTTTTGAAAAATTGCTTATGTTTAAAACTGCTGTGGGTTGCGGAATTTGGATTTTGGTTTTTTTCCCTTTGAGCTGTGATTTCTTGCTTTGTTCCCAGAAGTTTTTTTTTCTCATGCTATCCACTGTTTCGAAGGCCATTTAAACAACGTATCAGAGCCATGTTTTCTTAGAGAGATTCCGTTGTGGAAATTGAACGATGATTATTCTGCAGGAGGATCTTGACTCCTCCGTTGCCGCGTCGTATCATTTGACTTGTTTATATTATCGGAGGTTGGTCAAAGTTGAGTCGGAATAGTTGGTCTTTGTGAATCCGTTGTTTCGGAAGTGAAACAGGTTTTTTGGACCGCTGCGAGATCTTAAGTTGGTTCGAACACTTAGCGTTGTACATTGATCTTGCGTCATAGCAAAAGTTATGGTTTGTATTGGAGGATGTAGTCTATTTATATTCCGCCCTTGCAGCTCCCAAGCGAACTAGGTATCCCCCATATAACTGCTCTGCTCGCTGAGACTTTGTCGGGTTTCCATCGCTTTGTCTTTGGATCGGAGTCTGTAGTCTTTCCTCCTACACCGTTGTGGCTATGTAATGCACTAATTGTCCGACGTTAATGTCTTTCCGCTTGCCGACTGGGAGCTCTTCCACCCAGAGTTTAGGTTCTAGCACTTCCGACTCCAATAAACTTAACGATCTCGCAGAGCCCGTTTCCTGTTTGAGACCCGCTAACGCGGCTGTGAGTAAGACTACCACGGCCGAGGTTTTAGTGTTTTAAGCTATCGATAAGTTTTCTCTTCCCATCGTTTTGTGAGTTTTAAACCCCTGTGTGGGCGAGACAGTGGTTCTGGTGCTTGTTAAGGTTTTCATAACAAGAGCGCAGTACAGGGCCTCTTTGATGACTAGTCGTTTTGTTGATGTAGTTTGATTTTATTGAAAAAATGCAGTACGAATTAATGATAAATGTTGTTTAATTGCAGATGGACTCAAAAGATTTTTACAAATTACTACTGTGAGAAGGCATAGCTGGGAGACGAAGCAGCAGAAAAATGTCTGGACAGTGTTAGGCAGAGTTCGTACTGAAATCAACGGGATCTCAAGGAGGACAAATGAAAGACAAGGCAGAATCGATGATGACGAAAGCCCAGGCTTGGAAAGATCCGTCAGTTACCGAGCGGATCTTGCTGTGTTAAATACTCATAAGTTGAAATCTGAAAGCATAACGCATAAAGTGAATCATGAGTACTCATGGCAAAGACAAAATGGTGATATTAGACAGTTTTGGAGGAACCCAAAGGTCACACGGTTGGGGCAGCCCAAGGGGTTGGCTGATTTGATTTAAATATAGGGAAGTTAGAGTTTACAGGGGCTTTTTCCCTAGAAAAACTTGTGAACTATTGTTTGTAAGAGGAACTACTTCGTTTTACAATAAGAAATTGAAAATTTTGCCTGTTGGAGAAGGTGCTATGTGGAATGTTTCAATGTGATAAAATGAACAATGTTGAAGGGGAACAATTTCGTTTTCGACTGTGTTTCATTAACTGTGAGAGGATTCTAACTTTCTGAACCTATGTTCTTGTCTGAATGTTCTCTAGTATATTCTGTGATATTTTCCACTATGAGTAATGGAATTTTTAACTGTTGATGAGCTATCTTGTCGTGTATACTTTTATTCATGTTCATATTTTTGGTTCTAGGAACAGCTATCTGTGATTGGCCGTAACATGAGAACAGTATTACATTACTCATGGATTAATATCTATCTCTCTAGAGATAGCCTAGTTAGTATGTCTTTTTCTTACTGTGTATGTGATTTAGATGCTTGAGAGTTTAAGACGAGAGGTAAGAACCTGCGCATCACATTGTGAATACTCCTTGCATTCTTTATCACTCTGCATGTTAAGTAGGCACTTGCATATCATCCTTTAAGTCAAAAAATACAAAAATATATACGGTGGATCGGGACGCAACCGGTAAAACCTTTTATTTTTGTTACTTGACCTACGGTAGCCGGACTGCAAACCAGACGGATTCCCTACACCAAACAGTCACGGGCTAGTTGGGAACGTTGACTAGGGAGAATCCCTTGTTGTTGTTGCCTGTGGTTTTTCAGGCCTCAATAGGGGCATAGGCTCTAATGCCTCCTTCCTTCTCCTAATAGTGTCACTTTTGTAAATCCTTCAATCCTATCCCAAGTTGTTCTTAAGGGGGGATGTTAGGATATTTAGACACTTAGGAGTTAGTTAAGATCAACTTGTGTAATATATCCATTAGGAAAAAGTGTGTTTCTTTAGTATGCATTTGTAAATATTCTAATCTGACGGTCATGATATGTTCTAGACATAGAGTGATCCGGCGGTTCAACTTCTCTTAGATCATACCTACCATTGATCCATGGCTTAACACCCGATTGGTCTATGATCTCTATTTAAAGAGCATAGAGAGTCCTTGGCTAGTTGATCGATTATGAGAAGCTCATGTAACTTTCTTTCTTTTGCATAATAAATTGCTCCAAGTAGCTATTTGGCTGGGGTCATGGATTGTTTCCCTCTCGAGGGTTTTAACCACGTGACAAACATCGGTGTGTTGATCTGTGATCTATTTGTGTGAAGCAGTTGTTGAAGGTGTTTGGTATTTTGGGAGTACCCTGTGTACCCAAACAAAAACCCTAACTAGACCAAAACAATGAAAACCTCTGCCCTCCCACGAAAATAGGGTAAACGCATACAAAAATTTAAACCCCCCCCCAGACGGCCATGAACAACCAAAGAATGGGTGGTGCAGACAGTGTAACACTTGTCTACACCGACGCCCTAATATTTTAGACAGGAGTAAAGCATACATAATGGCTCAATTAGTCATGTGGGCTCAAACCCCCCCTGCCAAAAAAAAATGTCGCAACTCGCTATTTTAACCTAAACTTTATGCACGTATGCAATGGATATAAACATTCTTTATACGAACCAACCATCCCACGAAAAAACCTAACCGGGGAAAACCTAAGCAGGGAAAACCACGGTTTCAATCAACCAATAAAAATCAAACAACAAGGTCGTGGATTTCCTACTTGGCAAAATGCAGTGCAGTCGACGGGGTAACCCAAAACCTCCACGGTAGCACACTAATGAGTAGAATTTGGACAGCTGGACACGTAAAACGCTACAAATGATAAGGACTGGAGCAATATTCAAGTTTGAATACAGATAATAATAAAATAATGCTCCCTTTCTATATATATATATATAAACCTTCGGTGGAAAAAGTTAGCGAGAAAACCCTATCGACAGTTGAAAACTCTAATCGTCAAAAGGATAGTTTAATCGACAGCCGCAATGGTGGACTCATAAACAACTATGGTTCCACGACAAATTTTTAAGTCCGTTGGAGATCGGAAGCTCTAACTGCTAAAGGTCGGAACTTTAAACCTGAACATTTCCGCGGTGTCGGCAATGCCAAGAACTATCATCGTGATGGTTATGTATCGGAGCTCAAAAACATTAACCACTAAAGCATCGACGATCAGAAAAACTATCCTTTGAGCCTCTCATCAATTTCCTTCCGAAACGTCGGCGGCATAAAAGACAAGTCTTCCGACTTATTTGTCAATTGACTTCCGACATCGATAAAACACAATCACCGACAGTTAAAAATAAAAGGTTTTAAAAATAAAACAAAAGGGAGATAAAACACAGATCAACGAGAAACAGGACTAATCATCGGGACGTTCACTATTTTCCTTCCTAAACATCAACGGCATAGAGGACTAATGCCCTGGCTCATTCTTCAACCGACTCTCGACAGCGATAAAAAATCATCGAAAAATCAAACGTTAAGCTCTAAAAATAAAACTCCTCATTTTTCTATGTTTCCAACCTTAAATATCAATTTAAGTAGAAAAACTGGACTCCCAGGATAGATTTAAAGAAATCGAACAAACCTGGGCTAGATCAAATCAAAAGGAGGGTCCAAAATTTTCAAAAAAAATGGGAAATTGTTGCAGCTGCAACACTTAGCTTTAATTTTAACCACATATGATTTTGATGGGATACAATCATATCTTCCTAAATGTGTAGAATGAAAATTTCCCTTCTCTGCACCCAATATTTTCTAGGACTAAATTTGTCTAGGAAAATTTTCGTCCATCCTAACCATTGTTGTTAAACTAATGTGGATGGATCTCCACAGATAATTATCTCTCCTTGCTCACGAAAAAATTGTGGAATGAATTTATAACTATTTCAAGTTAAATAACTTGGTCCAATATCAACATAATACAACTCTTTTCCATTGGTATAAGTCATATCAATCCATACATCAATGATTTGTTGGAGATGGTGAAGAGCATTTTCCAAGCCAAAAAAATCATGTTTCTCCCATATTTCTAGAATCTGAACCTCCATGGGAGATTGGTTTATTTTCCTTATCAAAGAAAGGGTTAAATATTTTTATGCTTCCTTTTTGCTTACATATTCCAGAAAATGTTTTCTCTCTGATTCTATCATGGGATCTTTGTAGATCCTTAATCTTACATTTTCTGGTTCATTTTCTTTGCTACTGCACAAACTAGAGGCACCTGCGCTAAACATGTTTAAACCGGGATTTTGTTATGATTCTTCTCTATTTAACATGTTAGCAACACGGTTAAGATAGCTAGGCTTATAGATCATATCAAAATAAAAATTTTGAATCCATAAGAACCATTTCAAAATACTAGTATTATTTTCTGCCATCAGGTTCTCAATTTTAAAAATTCCAGGCATGATTTTTAAATCAGTTCTAATAAAAAAGTTCATAGGATTCAAATACAATTTAAAATGATTTATCATCTTTTTTATGTGAGGATTATTAATCCTCCCTTGACCATACTTTCTATTAGATTATTTAGCCTAACTTAGGAATCATAATTACTTAATTGGGTCCACTTGGACTAATGGGGCCACATGTACCAGTCACTAGAGTGTGGGGAACACTGCTAGAGGTTAACTTCCACTTACAGCATGTGCATGCATCAGTTTGGGTGCCTCCTAGACCAATCCCTACATTTTAGGAGCCACTGGGAGTCTCGTTACCAACCTACTTAAGTTATTTGGAGTTAGTACTAGTTAGTCTCAGTTAGCCCCCATTTACTTTCAGTTAGTTCACAATTAGATAGCTAGCGCATGTATTGCATGGATAATGCATGGTTGCAGGTGGAGTAGACACCTTTTCCCACCTATCACACTCAGTTGCACTGAGTTGACTAGCCATCACTAATTGATTGAGTTGGTTGGACATCTGGGAGTTGATTTCGGACTCCGATATTGATTGAGATACTATGAGTTAGAGATTCAGTTAGATACATTCAGATCCACAAGGCAGATTTGAATTTCTCCCTAATGCATTGGAATTCTTCCTATTTGTAAACTATTGTAACATCGGATTATTATTGTGAATGATACAGTAAATTCCTGAGCAATACTCATCCATTTCCTATGTGGTTTTTTTGTTCAGTTTGTATCTTCATTCTCCATTTGCTGCAGACATTATTAGAACTATCTTATTAAAGATCTAAATGGCATTCAAATTATAATATAGGATCAGATCCTTTGCAGGTGGTTTTCATGCTTGTTTCTCCCCATCGAACATCAGAAGCAGCTAGGTTTCCACAGAATTCCCCTATGATGATTTGTTAGCTCTGGATTTATTCAAAGCAGCGAAGAGGGTGTGAAGGACCCTGAAAATATGTTCATGTCGAGAGGAAAATAATGATTCAAACATAGTTCAAATATTTTTAGTTTTACAGTGATCTTTTATAGGTTCAACTTCATATGGATTTGATATTATCAGTTCCTCTTCTTACTCCATCCATAAGATATTCAGAATGGAAGTTGAAGATGATCACATATCTGAATAGACAATGTCTCTATGAGGTATCTATTGGACTTGGTAAAGAGTCTTATAAAGATGAGAATGAATGGCTAAATGACAATGATAAATCTTTTGGAACAATAGGCATGTCTTTTTGGAAGTCTCCAAGCTTGTGCTACCTTATTGAGTCTGCAGAATACCCAAAGGATCTCTAGACAGAACTGGATAGAACCTTTGGGAAGCACAATGAGGATATTTATAGCAATTTGGGGAGCACATTTAGAATCATAAGAGTTATTTACTCAAAACTCTTGACCTCTACTCTCTTTAATGAAGTTTTTCAAGATGAAGAAGAAGCATAATCTTCCTCACAGTCAATTCGAATTGAAGAAAGTCTCCTTGGAGTGACTCCTTCTCCTGCTGCTCTGGAAGTGTATGAGATCTCTGATATCTCATCTCCTCACACGCCTGATCCAAAAGAAGACATTCGAATATCTGTTGTTGAAGAAAATCTCTCCTTCCATTCTATGCAAAATTTTTCCATTGATTCTTCTATTATAAATTTTGTGCATAGTTTACTGGTGATTTCTCCAGGAACGGGTGAGGAATTTGATTTCTCTGTCTCTAATGATGTTGCTGGTGTGCAGATAAGTAATTATCTGGATATTTTGAAAATAATATCAGATTGTAGGAGTGATCCATTCACTCTCATTGATATAGAACTTCCAACAAATTCCTACATGCTTGCATGCACCGATACTCAGGGTTTTGAAGAAGGGCAAAATTGTGCATCTACCATCTCGGTGGAGCACACTCCTAGATCTGATATGGAATTTATTGGATTTGATATGATATTATTTGGATCTGATCTAATATTAATTGATTCTAGGTTTCAATATATTTCAGTATTGCTTGTAGCTGTTCTCATCAATTTTGGTGTGAAGAAACAAGTACCAAAAATCTCTTTCAAAGGTTTTGAAGAAGGAGAAAACTGTGCATCTACCAGCTCGGTGGAGCACACTCCTGGATCTGATATGGACTTTATTGGATCTGATATGATCTTATTTATATCTGATTTGATATTACTTGGTTCAAGATTTCAGGTTCATGACCTTTTAGTACTGCTTGTAGCTAGTTTCATCAATTTTGATGTGACAAATCAAGTACCACAAGTCTCCTTCAAAATTGTTGTTGGGGATTTGATTTCACTCCACGATTTTGGATCTGATATGAACCTATTTAGATCTGATTTATTTTTTGATCTGATAATATTTGGTTCAGGTTTTAAGATTCAAGAGCTTACAGTATTGCTTGTAACAGATTTCATCAATTTTGGTGTGACAAATCAAGCACTGCAAGTCTCCTTAAATTTTGATGTTGAGGATTCGATGTTAGTTATCTCTTATGAGTTTGATGATATTAGATTTTGTGAATTATTGGTTATTTATGAAGCAATATCAGATTATGGAGCTCAATAATTTTCTCTCCACAGTCTCAGGGCTTCTCTACCTTTGGTCACATGCTCATCCCCTCACAGAACTAGTAAAGAGGAAGACATTCTACATCCACCTCGACACTTGCTCCTAACACTTGGGGCTGATTTCACCACTCATGGTTTTCTGTTCAAGGATGGAATATATCATTTGTTTGGGTGTTCCTCACATGGTTTGAATTCTCAATCACATTTGCTCTCTCTTTAGATGATTTCAGCTGCTCTACATGGGTCCAGTTTTCACCATGCAGCGGTTTATATTTCTGATTCAGTTGAGTACATTGTTATTCTTCCAAAGAGGAATATCCCTCCATAAATAAGAAATTTGTTTGGATTCATGGTTTCACCTGCACAGAACCAAGATACTGCTGTTGCATAGTGTTGCAAATAACAACAAAAATTTTCACAAGTTTTTTCAAAATTTGTATTCCTGCTTATTTTGAGGGGGGGGGGGGGTTCCCATGAGGTTTTCCCTTATTTCCTTGGTTGTATTAAGCAACCTTCTATATTTTATATTGTATTTTGCTGACCTATTGTCTTGTTACCAGGGCCCACAGTTGTCCAAGTTAGGATTCAGGGGGGGTTTTAGGATTATTAATCCTCCCTTAACCATGTTGTCTATTAGATTATTTAGCCTAACTTAGGAACCTTAATTAATTAATCGGGTCCACTAGTACCATTGGGTCCACTTGGCCTAATGGGGCCACATGTACCAGTCACTAGAGTGTGGTGAACAGTGCTAGAGGTTAACTTCCACTTACTGCATGTGCATGCATAAGTTTGGGTGCCTCCTAAACCAATCCCTACATTTTAGGAGCCATTGGGAGTCCCGTCACCAACCTACTTCAGTGAGTTGGAGTTAGTACTAGCTAGTCTCAATTAGCCCCCGGTTACTTCAAAATCAATTAGCTAGAGCATGTCTTGCATGGATAATGCATGGATGCATGTGCAGTAGGTTCCTTTTCCCACCTACCACACTCAGTTGCACTGAGTTAACTAGACATCACTGATTGATTGAGTTGGTTGGACATCTGGGAGTTGATTTCAGAATCCGATATTGATTAAGACACTATGAGTTAGAGATTCAATTAGCATTAGAGGAAATTTGAACTCAAAATGGGCCTCCTAAAAAAAATTAATAAAATAATAGTTAAACTAATAAAATAATATTTATTAATTTTGGAGGAAGAAAATAAAAAAAACTACTTTTTTGTTTGTATTTTTGACATATCTCCCCGTGTTTTTACTCAAATTTCGATCAGGAGAGATTGTTGGATGCGGAATTCAATTCCACATCCAATGAGTACCCACTCAACATACTTTTAACGGACCCTGCTACCCCAAAAACAAGAAATGCCTGAAAAAACGTGATGATGACTTTTTCCAGGATCTGGTATGGAAAATGAGCAAAAACTTTTAGGACATGGTACTGAAGAACAACTTGCCCTTTATTAATTCTGAGACCCACGAATTCAATATCTATTTTCCTGATTTCCATTTTGATTTTTGAAAGCATAAGGGCGTGCTTATAAACCAACTTGTGGAATTCTTGCAAATGTTTCAAATGTTCCTGCAAATTCTTTGAGCATATCAGGACATCATCAATATAAACAAGTGCCCATTTCTTTTATCTAAAAATATCTTCCATTATTTTTTGAAACTCCAAAGAATAATTATTGATGCCGAACATGAGGACCTTCCACTGATATTTCCCATGTGGAACTACAATTGTTGTCTTGAATCTATCTTTTGATTTGATCCCTATTTTGTAAAAACTAGACTTTAAGTCAAATTTTCTAAAGATAGTACATCATTCAATTCTCTGCAAAAGAATAGACTTATCAGAAAGAGTTTATCTGACAGGATCTAAATCAACATTCAAAGGCTTGTAGTTGAAAACCAATCTGGGATTTTTTCTTTTTATTTCTGAATGCTTGTTGGATATGAGAGCACGGCATGACCTAGGAATTTTTGATGGTTCAATCAGGCCTCTATCAAGAAATTCTTTAATTTCTTTTAAAAAAATTATGTTTTTGAGGGAGACATTAAGGTTGTAGAGGATTTATGGGATTTTGTCTTGACTAAGGGATTATAGGGTAGAGACACAAAGCACTTTTCCCTATTCCAAAATATATTGGGAATTTCAAAGGTGCAATCTCATTCTAACTTTGCAGAAATATATGATAGGGATTTCATTTCAGCATATGCTATCCATCTTTCCATTTTGAATAATTATGCAATATTAGGAGTGGGGCTAGTCTTTTTTACGGGACTTTTGCATTTAAAATTTCCTTCATAAGACATTGGACAAGAAACTATTATACCAGTTATTGTATAACTAAATAACATCTTGTGCTTATCAAAAGTGATTGGACTGACTCTATCTAAAAATTCAGAACCTACAGTTGTTCAGGAAAACACACCCTTATAACCTAGGGCATCTGGGGTTACCAACTTACTAATCTACTTGCAGATAATCAGTGATTTCCCAAATTGAAATAGGAATAGGAAGAAAACTGAGAAAACCTGGTTTATGACGGTTGATCCTATATTTTCTTCTCCTCTTACAATTGCTTCCAAGGTATCTCCAATCACCTGCAAAGAACAAGTTCTTTCTGCAAATATATATATATATCAATGCTTAATGAAATAACATATTCATAATGAAATTATAAGATAATTCAGAAATCAACATATAAAAGAGTGCACAATATTGGAAGAAGAACTTCCTTTATTGATAAACAAGGATGTTGAGATTACAACCCAATGTCTGAGACAAGGACTCCTTTGCAAACCAAGGACTATGAGTTATGCTGCTCCAAGATGTCTAAAGTCATACCACCAGTATAACTTTGCTTTATCAATTATGATTGATTAGCCCCATCCCATGCCCTCTATTTATACATGAGGAAAAAGAGAGGTTTTGATGGTTGAGATGGTTGAGACAGTTGATATAGTTATGATTAGGGGCTCAACTATCCTCGACTAATCGTGTTTTATATTTTTAACTTCAAATTAAGGCACATGCGACTATTTATATAGGAAAGTCACATATGACACACGCCTTGCTTTAAGCACTCGCGTGTTCAATGCATACATGAGTTAAAATGTACATACTAGCATGGGACACACTGGTTGCTATGAAAATACTCGCGTGTTCAGCCCTAATGTTCAAACAAAAATATATTTAGCTGGTCAGGAGATGATGTATCAATAGTCATGCCCGTCTATAGTGTTTTGGCTACTTCAATCTAGTTTGTACTTTTGTGTTCTGACATATTGGGTGTCGATACTCAGATGAAGAAGTGTCATTTTACATGATAATAGATGCCCCCTAATGTGTGAGGTGGGAGGGAAGCGATGGCCGAAATACATTATAATATTTTAATCTTGGAGAACTCAGAGACTAAGGCAGCAGAGGAAGTACCTGAAACAAATACACATCAAAGTTATATATACAAAATCATATCTGAGGATGCCATTTTCAATATAATGGAACACTAGCTCCTTTCCAATATTTGATTACATCATATGATATGGGTACCAAGACCACGAATATTACAAAGGTGGATCGAAGCCACAATATATAATGATGATTCTTCAAAATACAGAAGCTGTCTAGTTGAACATAAAACAATCTTGCACAACTTATTTTATAAAGGTGAACCTAAGGTCTTCATCAAAATCTAAAGGAACCAGTACAATCCCTACCATGTGAATAGATGTGTTGAATTTGAACATGGAAGGAACTCAACAGGATGTCAACAAATGAGTGATACTGACAACCGAAGCAAAGGAATTCACAAATAATGGTAGTGAATCCTAAGGTACCATCGTCAAAACTCTAGGTCTTCGTCTTAAAGAAGTGCTGATGAGAAACTGTACTATGATGAGGAAGGCAATGAATCCTCCAACAAATCACAAGAGTGACTAGGAACTGGATATGGGAAGGTAGACACAAGTAATTTTAGATAGGATAATGATGGAATTAGGATCATAATCATATGAAGGGAAAGATCCTTGAACAATGATAACAACACAGAGCTGACCCAGGGCAGCTTTTAACTTGCAGATAGGACAACTAGACTTCTCTGTCATGTAGGAGACATGATCAGATTCCCCATGTATAAAGGACAAGTGGAGGAGTAAAAACTTGAAGTAATAGTTGAGCTGAAAGTGTGAACTGAGACATGAGTATCAGAAAGTTCATAGAGTGCTATGTTCAAGGAGGACATGCTGCCACTATTTATAACCCAAAGAGAGTACTTATTCTTTATATTTCCTGTTAAATTTTAATGAGTCTAGGAAAGTCAACTCAGGTCTCTCTTCATTTTTTACAAGCTTGAAGAGGGTAGAGAATAATTCTTGATAATGTTACTGATTCGTGGATTTTACGAGCCCGAACTAGTACATGCTCGTTGGTGTTTTCATATTTTGAGAGTTTTAAAACTCCGAAGAAGACTCCAGGGGGGTGCTTTTTCGTACAATTTAGTCTCCTGAGGCCGAAAAAGTTTAAAACAATCCACAGAAGAACTCTCTTAGCTTCCGAAGAAGTAAGGTGCACCTTTTTTGTACTTAGTCAGGAAGGTCCAAAAAAGGTTAAATTACCCCTACCCAATGCTCCTTCAAAAGCAACATATAGTCTGAGTTTTAAGAGTGTGAAGGAAGGCAACATCACTCAGAAATATCCATTTGATTACGAGAAATGGGGCTTACAACAGTAAACTTGATGCTTTTTTCTTTAGGTTGTGGGAGCATGACAAAGCCATAAAGTACGCTCGAAATCTTTTTCATGTTTAGGTCGAGAGCACGAAAAAGAGAAAACTAAGCTCATATCGGGTGTTCCTTTTCCATAATTTTAGTCCTGCGGATTCAAAAAAGTGATAAACATATGCCTGAGAATACTCTTCTCAATTCCAAAGAAAAGAGAGTGCTAATTTTTTGTAACTATTCCACATGGTCCAAAAAATTGATAAACTACCACCAATGTGGATGCTTGTTCACTTATTCTTAACGAGTCTAAACGAAAAAGTTTACTCAGTAGTCGAGTCTATTTTGAGGAGTCATACCTGGGCCTAAAGAAACTCCATATCTTTCCCGTGAAGTTTTGACGAGTCTAGAAAATTCAACTCGCAACCTCCTTATTGTTTTTAACGAGATCAAAGGAGAGCAGAAAGAATTCTCTAAATGCAAGGAGACGAGTGTCAGAGGTAGGCAAAACTAGTTCCAAGCACGAGAAACAAACCTATGCATAATGCAAGGAAAGCGAGCAAGCTAAGGACACTCGGGGAGAATCTCCTCCAGGTAAAGGGTTTCAAGTTGCAGCGACAAATTGGTACAAGGCTAGGCGATAGTGACAGCAAAGATGAAGGCTTATATAACGAGCAAAAAGCGTGGAAGACAGCATCAGGCTCATAAGCATGAGTAGGGCACATGCAAATGCAGTTAAAGCTTGAACAATAAGGAGAGGTAAGTAAATAGTTCTGAATCCAACTAAAAATCCTATCTCCAAGAAACAACAACATCAAAATCACATTCAGAAGAAAAGAACTGATGCAGTTCACTTTGGCAGAAACACATGTGGCTTTGCTATATTCTACAAAAGGTGTAATCAAGGAAGAATCAACAAAAGAGGACTCTATAGTGCCAAGGCCCAAGGGTTCACAATCAATAAAATCAACCTCAGAATAAAAGAAAATATCAATAGAGGAGATAGAGTCTGTAGGAAAAAACTTAGTATCACAGGAGTTGAAAAATTCATAAGAAAACTCAAACTCGTCAAGATCATTGACTTGTTGTTCGAAGGGAGAGTCCAAAAAATCAAAAAGACCATTAATGTAAGAAGACCAATCCATGGGAATATCGGGCTTACTAAGCAAATCAAGGTTAAACTTAGTCACAACTGAACCAACATCCAAAAGAAGGTCAGACTGTATCAAAGACTCTAGGAAGACTTCATCCAAAGGAAGGAGATCATATGAGATACAACACATGTCTAAACTTTCAAATGGATCGACATAGTGGAGAGCAGGCTCCACAGTCAGTATAGGATGACTCACCTGGACAATTGCTGGGACCAAGTCCTGAGAAGGTAAGCATGGAAACAGAGGCTGCTTCTCAGTAGAAATTGAATGCAAAGGAAATGAGGCCACATAGCTCACACGTGGTGGGGTAGTGTCTATAGAAACACTGGGAATCAATAAAGGAAATACCTAGTCTCTAGTTGGGTCAGGAGTCGGATCAATAAAATCCAACTGATTGATAGTGACAATTTATTCGCCATGATTAAAGTACATCACACGAAATAATGTTGACACCATAGCTTGCATGGCATAGACATAATCACGTACGAGGAGCATATTGAAATCCAAGGGGTCTTATATCACCATGAAGTCAACTAAGATGGTATTCCCACCCAAAGTAACAGGTGTTTGAGTAAGTATTCCCAAGGCTATACTAGTTCTTCTATCAAACTCCAGTAATTGACTAGTATTTGACACGAGGCTGGGAGATCCAATTCCTTGCCAAGCACGAGTAGACAAGATACTAACTGAGGCTCCTTCATCAACAATACATTGAGCAATCATGTATTGTTCAACTTTGACCTTTATCTAGAAAGGTGCATAAGAAGGAAGGCGCGGCTCAACTAGACTATCCCAATCAAAGGAAGATATCCAAGAGCTTGGTGGGGATTCATACGAAGTGAGTTCAATGCCCCCTTGTTCGGTAAGTTTTGAACTAGAAGTGAAGAAAATGTGACTAGCAAACACTTCACTCTCCAAAGGAAGAGTGGGATTGATCGATAAGGGAATCGATTCAACTGCTTCGTGCAATTCACTCTCTGAAAGGAGAGTGGGATTGACGAAAGATGACATTGGTTCAATCACATAAAGATCACTCTCTGAAAGAAGATTGAGATCGACCAAAGATGAGATTGGTTCGACCACTTTATCAACCAAATCTTGAGTAGGTTGTTGAGAAACTATAGGTTGTTCATGAGAAGGAAATTCTTGATTCTCAGACCACACTCTTCACACCTCTGCGATAGCAGGGCACTGGTGAGTAAGATGATCTCCCTCACGGAACTTAATTTTTCACTTCAAACGACCAATTTTCTCAATAGTGTCAACATGGCTATAAGTGGTTGACTATTTGCTCTCAGTATGACCTACCGAAGCTGAGAGTTTTCCCCCAGCATGACCACCAGAGGCTGGGTGAGTGGGTACAACCTGACTAAGAGAGGTTGGTTGTTGAAAACTGCAGGATGTTCAAAAACGGGATGACCATGAAACCAAACTCTTCGTACCTCCTCGATGGAAGGGCATAGGTAAGTAAGGTGGTCTCCCTCACAAAGCTCACAAGGGAACTTGGGATTTTGTTTTGAACGAAAATTATTTTCAACAGTGTCAACATGACTCGCAGTGGCTGACTGTTTGTCCTCAACATGAACCATAGAGGTTGAGAGACTACTCCCAGCATGACTTGTAGAGGATGAGAGACTAGGTCCAACATGACTTGTAGAGGTTGGATGAGCAGGATCAACATGCTTTGCAGCAGTTGAGTGTGTGCCCCCAACATGAGGCTTTAGAGGATGGGTGGATAGGCTCAACTTGACCTACAGAGATTGAACATGTGCCCTCAACATGAACCACAGAGGCTGAGTGACTAGATCCAACATGACCTAGAAAGGTTGGAAGGATCCCACCATCATGATCAGCAGAGGATGGATGGTGAAGATCAACTTGACTTGCAAAGGTTGAGTGCTTAGACCCAACATGACCTACAGAGGTTGGATAGGTGCCCCTAGCATGAACTGTTGATGCTGGGTGGTGAGGTTCAACTTGACTTGTATAGGTTGAATGGGTTCCCCATAACTTATGAGTCTTCTTCCTATTCCTCCTTCTTTTACTCCTTTTAGACTTACAGTTACTAGTATCAATACTTTCACCGCATGAGGTAGAAGGAGGAGGAGAAGCTGCTATAGGTGAAGGGGAAGCAGTGTTTTGATGCCCTTAATATAAGGAGCTTACTTGAGAAGCATCATGAGCATTCATGATAGTTGGAATAGAAAATAACCACACCGGTATCCCTAGGGTGAATCCAGGTAGATTCAAGGTGGCCATCAAAGGAACACCAACATTCCCTGTGAGAGGAATAGTACAAGGAGTTACCAGCATGGAGATATCTTGGTTGGTGTTCAAAGGGGTGTTAGACATAGTTTCAAACAATAAGACAAATTTTTAGGTCGACAGGAAACCAACAATACAAAGAACACACCACTAGAAAAAGACCTAAGTATCAAGCCAAGAAAACAAAAATGCCTTCCAAAGGAAAATTTGGGATGATGAGGGCCCAGAACTAACCAGTGAAGGAAGGAGAGTAGTTACTTGGCGTCTCATGAAGATACCTCCAGGTGAAAGCGTTGGAATCACCCAACCTCCCTCCTAGATTGTCTATCGAGGTTACCTTCCAAGTATACCCTAGGTGTACTGGAAATATCCTTCCAATGCCACCCGTGTAAGATCCTAGCAGACAAGATACTAAGGCTACCAAAATCGCAGAGAAAGTCTGGTGGAACATTCGTCAGTCCAGCCGATGCACATGGGCAAGGTAGAAAATCCCGAAACCCAAACAGTACCAAGGACTACACAGGGCCAGGAGGAGGTACTAGATGAGTCCCCAAACGTGCACCAGCTCTAGTGTATGCTTTACTGAGAATTGGAGGGGTATCTCCAACAACTTAGTATCATACGACCTCGTGCTTGAATCCTATGTAAGAGGAGCTTTTTGGTGTCTTTCCCAATGAATTTGGATTTCCTAATAGATAGGCCACTATGTTTGAGTTTGAAATTTTGGGTAGTTAAGATATCCTTAACCCAAAACACTAGTCTAGACTAGTGTGTGTCGTCCCTCTAAACAAACAATTACTAATAAATTGTAAATATTAAGTGTTCATTTTAAAGGGCTTTTAATTACTCAAAGGGGGTGGTGAAGGTGAAACCAATGGTGTTTTAACTCAAAGTTGAAACAAAATGACTAAGCAAAGAGAAATGAAATGCAAAAAAGGAAGAACTTTTCTCTTTCTTTTTCAAATAGAAAAACTTGAAAGCGATAAAAGAACAATTTTTTTTTTCCCAAAAACAATGATATGCCATGCAAGTTAGACTAAAACCTAATCTACATGCATATAAAGAAAACATATTTTTTCCCCTTTTCTTTTATAAATGCAAAAGAAAAACTACAAGACTTGAACCTTTTGATTTTTTTCTTGAAAAATAACGAAAAGAACACTAAATGCAAACTAATGCAAAAAGTATAAAAATGTTTTTTGTCTTTTCTTTTCAACAAAAATCTCAAAAATTATAATGCAACTAAATGCAAACTTGAGTAATTTTGAACAATCTCAACATATAGCAGCAAATGATGCAAACAACTCCTATAATAAGACACTTCACCCAAACAGGAAGAAAATGCACAAAACCTAGACTTGGAGGAACTATCCAATAAAAAGACTAATAGATGCAAAAAGGAAAGAATGACTTACTCAGACCACTAACAGCAGTACAGAGCATAAAGTATCCAAAGGACTGGTCAATGACCTAGAACACAAGCACTCAAACCCAAAAACAAAGTAGGAGGATCAACAACATTTACCAATGAAGGAAGTCAAAAACAAAGTACTCAAGGACTTGACTAATCAAGTAAACTGTGAGATGTACAGACCTAAGACTTACATAATCATGTCAGAAATAGAACCTTCACAAGCCTCTGAGAGGTCACCAAAATAGGGACAAGCAAGAACCCTATGAACTCAAAGAAATCTATAGGAACACACAACTGGTATAGAGACAATTCGTGTATGACACGTGAATATCCAGAATGCAACATGTGTATACAAAGTGAAACACGTGACTGTCAATACGAAAACCCACGTATGCTACTAAATTTTTTTCAAAATAAAAAGTATTAGAAGACAGGTCCTGAACATGCCAAACTAAAAATCAAAGGAAAAAAATAGACAAATCACACCCACAATCGAAAAGAGCAAAGACTGGTAAAGAAACCTAAAAGAAAGGACCCACAACAGGCTCAACTCCCTAGCGGAGTCGATAGTTTCGTTGTTCGAGAAAACACACCCTTATAACCTAGGTCCTCTGGGGTTACCAAATTACTAATCTACTTGCAGACAATCAACCATTTCCAGAATTGAAATAGGAATAGGAAGAAAACCGAGCAAACCTGGTTTATCACGGTTGATCCTAGATTTTCTTCTCCTCTTCTAGTTGCTTCCACAACTTCCAGGGTATCTCCAATCACCTGCAAAGAACAAGTTCTTCCTACAAGTATATTATATATATATATATATATATATATATATCAATGGTTAATGAAATAACATACTCATAATGAAATTATAAGATAATTCAGAAATCAACATATACAAGAGTGCACAATAATGGAAGAAGAACTTTCTTTATTGATAAACAAGGATGGTGAGATTACAACCCAATGTCTAAGACAAGGACTCCTCTGCAAACCAAGGACTCTGAGTTCTGCTGCTCCAATATGTCTGAAGGCATACCACCATCATAACTTTTCTCTATCAATTATGATTAATTAGCCCCATCCCATTCCCTCTATTTATACATGAGGAAAAAGATAGGTTTCAATGGTTGAGATGGTTGAGACAGTTGAGATAGTTATGATTATGTGCTCAAATTTCCTCGACTAATTGTGTTTTATATTTTAAATTCAAATTAAGGCACAGTTACTAGAAGGAAGCTTACATATATAGTTGTAAAAATACTCTTTGTTGTGAGCATGGATACAAAATAAAAGAGGTAATGATTCTTGTTCTCACCTCCAGAATTGTTGAGCTGCAAGAATAGAACCCATGGAAGTTTGTTCAAGGATGCACTTGGCATTGATAAATCCTGCATGGCCACACTTTTATATTCTTGGTACTTTCCATAACATTCAATTTGCATAAGTGCATCATACAATGGATGCATTGAAGACCATTTCTTATACAACAAATTCCCAAATTCATCAACAACCGGGGCCTCTAACATCAGTAGGAATAAATATAAGGAGGATACAATGTAGTTAGAACCACCATCTAGATAAGGGAGCATATAGTGACCAAAACCCCCATACATGTGCCCATGTGTAAGCATGATAGTTATATGAACTGCGAGATTACAGTAAAAGATAACCGAGTTTGGCTTCCTTCCAATCCTTGGAATGACTGTCTTCATCTTGTCCATCATGTCGTGCACAAATCTCAAGTGTTTTCTTGGGTTGCACTTTGATTCCAATCGATGTACATAATACATTGTGCGACAGCTGGTAATGTAATCATTGTGAAACTTTTGGAGTTGGTGCCAATATTTTATCATCATTGGGTCTATGGTGCCTCTGAGTTTTTCTAAAATTTCACAACAATCACCACACTGTGGCAATGTAAAGGTTCCTTGTGATTGTTACATCTTGGAAATGACCATGCCATTATTACTGAAGTTGAACTGTGACACTGGAGAAAGAATAATCTTGGAAAGGTCCTCATTGCACTTCTGAAGAACTGTTTTCTGTGTATAATTTGTAGGTAAATATCTGAGAGGCATCTTCGTTCCATCCAGATGCAATGGTCGGGTATGGTGGGGAGCTATATCTGAATTTTGTTGACTTTATTTCTTAGACTAGCTATTGTTTCTAAAGTATTATGCCTTGGATTTGCTAACCCTCTATTTCCATTTACTGAAATTTTCTCACCATTTATAAATTTCCTCTTATAATGAAAGAATTTGGCTCTTGGTATACAAAAGGATAAATACCATGCATTTTGAGAAACTTCAATGCCATCAAATTTCATGTAAAGCAAGCTCCTTTCCTTTGTGTTGTCACTCCTATTTACAACTGCGTTTTATACCAGTGAATTGAGCACAAATTCCCTTCTTTCATTCTCACCCTTGGCTTTAATCACGCACCGACCATTAGCTAATGAGCTATTGGGTATTCTAGACAGACATTCCTTTTTACAACATATTTATTTCTTAATCGTTTAAGGAAGTGATCTTCATCCTCATCTTCAATAATAATAAAAAAATCTTTGCACATCCTATTCCAATCCTTAGATATTTTCTTGAGATTCTGAAGATTCACAACAAACTGACATGAATCCCTCTAAAAATAATTATTGTAGTGAACCTAAGAGGTTTCCACCAGAGAACGAACACAGTCAAGTTTAGACCAAGACGAATTATACTTAAAAAGGATCTCTTGGCTTCTCCATGCGCACACCAATATCCAAAAATATAGGAAAATGATCCAAAAATAGACATGATCCAATTCAATCCAATCCATGATCTAAAAACATGTCTATCCTCGAATAGATAAATATTAAGGAAAAATCCATCCAGACGTTTATAAATACCTTGAGCTCCAACACGTTTATTGGACCAAGTTGGCTTAATTTCTGCAGGCCTAATGTTGAACCACTCATGCGTAGAAAACAAATTGCACCAAGAACAAGCATCTGGATCCACCCTAGAAGAACTACCCCAAACCTCATAAACAAAAAGTATATCAGAACAATCAAAGAGTCTTCCTTATAACAATCCATCCCCAAAACAAAATTCCAGAATGCTAATCTGTCAGAATATGGCCCATAAATATTTAAAATCGGAAACAACTGGTCTAACTCCAAACTACAAACTTCAACCCCCAAGGTTGAAACCCGACCAAAAAAATTGAGCACATGAAGAGAGGAGGAAAGTCCTGTAATCAATCCTCCCAAACAACCACAGGAATGAACAGAGAAAAAACAAAATTGTGGAAATAACTTCTCTACACAACTAACCATATCCATACCAACAACCATGTTTTCTTGTAGCAACACAATATTAGGATCTCTACGTCCACAAGACACTTGAGAGATACCAATTTGTCCCATCCTACAAGGAAACAAACATTAATAGAAATAATCTTAATTAAGAACCACCCTCCTAGGGTTTATTTTCTCTAAGAACCCCTGATTTCTGTAATTGATGACCCTGAGAAATATCTTGTTTAGCTTTCTCCTCAACATGGTTCATTTTAGACTTTCTCCCTGCTTTCCCGACAACTGGAGGGGACGACATATCAATCCCTTTGACACTGTCACTACTTTCAATACAAGAGCATAAAAAGTAAGGCCCTTACTACAAATACCAGACTAACTATCACCTTTATATGATGGTGACTCCAGATGAACCACCGAGTCCTCTAGACCCACCACTTCATCCACCAATGCTCCTCCTGAGGAAATCACCTAAGAAGGAAATAAAGAATTGACCACCAAATCACTAGTTGTTCGTGAACAATCTACCACCTTGCATGCAACTTCCATGACATCTTCCATAACATCCGATTCCCCAACCTTTGACTCCAATTTACCACTTTCCTCATAGAGATTCATAATCTTAGTAGTTTGACTGCAAGAGAGCTCAAAAATATCCATGAGGTTCGAAAAATCAGGTTATTTCTCCTCCACAACCTCCGAGATAGAAGGAAGGATGACATACCTAATAATATCATCCAATACCTCGGGCTTCTTCATCGATGGAACCAGAGAATCAACACCACTAATTGAGTTCAGATACTATTAGTCACTTTCCCACACATAAATTCTTTATGTTTCCAAATTTTCTTTTCAAATCTTAAATTATAGTTAGCCACTACATGTACATATAAGTGATAGCGAGCACATATGAAGGGAATGCTCATCTAATCCAAATCTTGAGAAAAAATATGCTCACCAGAAACCAGATCAATAAATTCAAACAAACCCTTACTAACATCCATCTTGACCAATATACAAGCCACTGATCTTCTCTAAGATTTAAATAAACCTACATCTACCGCCACAAGTTTTCTAATTACAGCTTCGATAGCCTTAAACCCTTCCTACGACCAAATTTCAAGAGGGAGAAAGGGAAGCTTCACCCAGACTGAGAAGGATGACAAAGAATCCTTCCTAGGATCGAACAAGGGGTGCTAGGGTTTGAGCGCTAACAGGCATTTTTTAAATAACCAGGAACGATGAAGAATGACCACTGCATCCTCAACCAACTTAAATTCGAAACCCATCCACCCACACAAAAACCCAAAGATACCAGGAATAGAGCTAATAAGACCAGACAAAGATTCAACAACCCAAAACTCCAACTCTGTCTCCGACAGTCTCTGTTACAGGTATTTAACTGATAGGGGGGGGGTGAATCAGTTAAATAATTTTAACAATATTTCTTCTTTTTAACTGAGAATCAATGAAACTATGTGACAGTCATTCTTGCAATGTATTCAGAATTAAATGTATGAACAGAAAGCATGCAACACATCATTCAAGCACAAGTAAAAGACACATAATTTTTTCACGAGTAAACCCTTAAGGAAAAAACTCTTCTTCTTAGGATGTCAAAGGCTTATCAGCTGTACATCTCTTCTTAGTCGAGCACCAACTCAATGAGGCTGCAACCTCCGAATGCAAGCACCAACTTGCTAAGAGAACGAACTCTCACTGTTACCCAGCACCAACTGGGTGAAGGCACCAACCTTCAAATTCTACAAGCACCCACTTGCAGACTGAGAAAAAAATGTCTCCCCTAGCACCTCCCTGCCTCCCTTACTTGCTAGACTTTACAAATGAATCAAATCACAACAATACAGATGTATCTTGGTTTACCAAACACTCTTCTCTATTCAACATGAACTCTCTGCTCCTCTTATTCTGTTCAACTTGTTCAACACACTCTTCTATTTCTCTGCTCTGTTGTTCTGTTCATATACTCAGCATCAGATCTCCGTTCCTTAGCATTGTTCTTCTGCTCATCAGGTTCAATATTCTCTATNAATGAATCAAATCACAACAATACAGATGTATCTTGGCTTACCAAACACTCTTCTCTGTTCAACATCAACTCTCTGCTCCTCTTATTCTGTTCAACTTGTTCAACACACCCTTCTGTTTCTCTGCTCTGCTGTTCTATTCATATACTCAGCATCAGATCTCCGTTCCTTAGCATTGTTCTTCTGCTCATCAGGTTCAATCTTCTCTGTTCAGCAACCTTTTCTTTTGTTTCTGTAATCTCCTCTCTGCCTCCTCATCATCGTTCTACTGTTCTGTATCTGAGATTCATCTCTGGTTAAATACTCATGCTCAGCATGCTCATTCTATGACAATTCGTGACACAGAGTTCCTTTTACTCTACACAACAAATACTCCTTCGAACAGCCCCCTGTATCAAATCTGTTTTCATCTATATATATTACATTCACCGTCGATTCTCATTCTCTCAAAACCATTATAGAAAGTAGTTACAGACTCTTCATCTCTCATCGAATAGCAAGCAAGAAACAGTTATTCACTTTCTAATCTCTTCGAAATTCTTCTCATCACTAAGCTCTTCGTATTCCCATGTCAAGAGGCAGTTACACCACGCGGAAATTCCAACTGTCATTAAGGAACGAAATCCATTCATCATCATTTTCTGCTGAATATTCCAACACACCAAACTCTACACAAGGATGGCTGTTAAAATAGAAGTTGGTGCTGCCCAGGTTCAAACTGGGTTCCTTCAGTGTGTAAGACTGACGTGATAACTGACTTCCATAAGATGGATCCTTATGCCCATGTAACTTACCAGGGAAGTAGGCGCTCAGATTTCAGAGGAAAACCTTTATTTCAATGGGAGAATATACTTGTCATAGCACTGTCTCAATGCCCCTTAGATCATTGATGATTTCATTACCAAATACATGTTNAACCTTTTCTTTTGTTTCTGTAATCTCCTCTCTGCCTCCTCATCATCGTTCTACTGTTCTGTATCTGAGATTCATCTCTGGTTAAATACTCATGCTCAGCATGCTCATTCTGTGACAATTCGTGACACAGAGTTCCTTTTACTCTACACAGCAAATACTCCTTCGAATAGCCCCTTGTATCAAATCTGCTTTCATCTATATATATTACATTCATCGTCGATTCTCATTCTCTCAAAACCATTACAGAAAGCAGTTACAGACTCTTTATCTCTCATCGAATAGCAAGCAAGAAACAGTTATTCACTTTTTAATCTCTTCGAAATTCTTCTCATCACTAAGCTCTTCGTATTCCCATGTCAAGAGGTAGTTACACCACGCGGAAATTCCAACTGTCATTAAGGAATGAAATCCATTCATCATCGTTTTCTGCTGAATATTCCAACACACCAAACTTTACACAAGGAGGGCTATTAAAATAGAAGTTGGTGCTGCCCAGGTTCGAATTGGGGACCTTCAGTGTGTAAGACCGACGTGATAACCGACTTCCATAAGATGGATCCTTATGCCCATGCAACTTACCAGGAAAGTAGGCGCCCAGATTTCAGAGGAAAACCTTTATTTCAATGGGATAATATACTTGTCAGAGCACTGTCTCAATGCCCCTTAGATCATTGATGATTTCATTACCAAATACATGTTCTATGAACTATAACTGGATCGATAGGTAAAACTATATTTTTTTATTATTTTATTTCAGGGAACTTCCTACCCTGGGTTTCAGGGTGCGATAGATACTGAAGCCATTTGCTGGACAAAGACCAACCTCTATCTTCTGAATTACCTCTATCTTAGACAAATACCTGAAAACAATATTTGAGAGGTCTTGAGACTTGGATTAAAGGCCCTTTTTGCAGTCAATGTGATGTCTGGCATTGAAGGTATTCCCTTTGCTATTGGAGGATNGGGAACTTCCTACCCTGGGTTTCAGGGTGCGATAGATACTGAAGCCATTTGCTGGACAAAGACCAACCTCTATCTTCTGAATTACCTCTATCTTAGACAAATACCTGAGAACAATATTTAAGAGGTCTTGAGACTTGGATTAGAGGCCCTTTTTGCAGTCAATGCGATGTCTAGCGTTGAAGGTATTAGCTTTGCTATTGGAGGATTTTTCCATCATTTGGAGAGGATCATTTCCCATTGACTAGGGTACGCGCATATTCTTGGTGGAATTAGTTAGGGGGCATCTCAATATTATAATTTGTCCANTACGCGCATATTCTTGGTGGAATTAGTTAGGGGGCATCTCAATATTACAATTTGTCCATTTGTAGTTGGGATTTAGGGTACTTCTAGCAATCAACGTTCAAATTCAAGATACTTTTTGGAAGATTAACTTAGATTGGAATACATCCAGCCTGCTAGAGCCCGTAGATTCTCCAACTTAGCTGCATCCCTAGAGCATATGTCATATGTGAATTACCTCTATCTTAGACATATTTAGACATCAATGCCAACAATACAACTGAACACTAGACTCCATCCACTGAACACCATCTTCTACTGAATATTCCAACAATCTCCCCCTTTGGCATTGATGGCAATATCAACAACTAAAACAACTGTTCACATTCTCCCCCTTTGACATCAAGGGCAAAGGGAAATTTGAGCAACTAAAGCACATCTGATTACAGAAACTCCCCCTGACAAGATGCATAAAAGAGATAAAAACCAAAGAACCATCAATCTGAAAAGTGCACAGTCATAAACAACCCCTTACACAATGCATAGGTCATTGTGACATTGACTGAACANCATATGTCATATGTGAATTACCTCTATCTTAGACATATTTAGACATCAATGCCAACAATACAACTGAACACTAGACTCCATCCACTGAACACCATCTTCTGCAGAATATTCCAACAATCTCCGCCCACAAAACCTACCAATAAGAACTCTCGAAGTAAATTTAAGAATCTCTATGACGAATATATCCTTCCCAATAACTAGTTCCTTCCTAGATCATTTTGACTTAACAACCTTCTTACGATTCTTCTCATGCGCTGCAAACCCAACATATGATTTCCTAGGAGAAAAAAGAGTATAGCCAACTGTCAGCTTCCGAAAACGCAAACTTCTATCCAAGTTTTCACCTTTAGAAACATCTAGACCTCCCACCACCTTCTCCAAATCCCCAACCAACTCATCATTAAGCAAATTGGGACAAGCGAAGGGAAGATTCATGCCATCATTAGCATGCATGGACCCAGTACCAACCCCTTCAAGGAGCAATGTACCTGATCCATCCATTGCACGAATGACTTTAATAGGAAAAATTGTGCCATTATGAACCGTCCCACCATGTGCCTCCTTTCCGTCCCGAATCTATTGTACTGGCCCACTAGACCAAACCTTCACCAAAAACCCGACTGCCTCATCCCATCGAGATGACGATGCCGAACCAGTAGCTGATGAATCTTCCCCCAAGTGGAATCGATGCTCTGGAAAGGAACTCAAATGCGGAAACGAAACTGGATCTGACAATCCTAACGACCTTCTAACATCCTCAAAATTCCCCCAACCAAACTGACCAACAACCCCAGGCCTATAAATCCCCACATAAGCCTCACCACTGGACCCAAATTGAGAAGTAATCTCCACATCAACAGAAAAAATACTAGATCCATAACTAGGATCAACCGAATAATCAACCAGGGTACCATAAATGACCTCCATCATACCAAATTAAGGACAAAACCCTAGAACCAAGAATGGTGATGATGATAGTTAATGATCCACTTAAACCAATTTTGATTTATGGAACTTAAAAAGAAAAGTAAAAAACTACTTAATTTGCTTTATAGTTTTTTTTTTAAATTGAAAAAAAATATACCAAAATTATTATATTTTTGATGAAATAAAAACTTAGGTGAAAATAATCTTATAATACTTGATAATAATAATAATATTATTAAATATAATTATAAATTATAAATATTTTATATAATTAATAAAGAAAACCTTTATAGATATTTATATAATTAACAATAAAAAATTATATAATAGCAAAATGTTTATTATATTTATTATAACCGTGTTTGTATTTATTTTATTTTAAGAAAATAATTACATAATAATTATTATAAACATAGTAATGATACATCTTTATGTGTGGATTACGATTTATAATAGTTATAAGTGATAAATAATTTACGAGCATAGATCCAAATACTAGGCTCTATCAAGGGCGGAGATGTTAAGTAGGAACATTACAACATCTCCCTCATATTGTGTTGTTTTTGTGACGGAGGTTACAAGATCTCCCCCATACTGGGTTGTAAAGTGCCCCTTGGCGCAATAAATGATAAAAGTGATAACTGATACTTGTTATTATTATTTAATTATTCTATGTTTTAGATTATTAGGTTGTTTTTATTTTATTTTGTTAAAATTTGGTGTATTTTTTTTTCCTAAAATCTAAATTTTGAAGCATTTAAATTGTATTATTGAATGTATAAATAAATTTAGCATCCTCGAATACCTACATTTTAAGCAATTTTTATAATTAATATGTATAATTTTAATATTTTAAAAAAAAATTCCAGCCAAATTTAAAATAAAACAATCTAGAAAATATACTTAAAAAAAATTTCAAACATAGAATATTTAAACTTAACCATCATTTAAAACATAAAATATTTAAACTAAATCTCCATTAACAATTATATTTTAATAAATTTTATTGTTATAAAAATAAGTAAACTAAAAATATAGCCAAAGTAACAAAAGTGTGTCCTCTCGTCACTATAATGATACGACGTAGTAGGTATTGTGCAAGATGATTGTCCATGAATCACAAGATTATGCATGGGACTCTCAAAGTGATGCATGTGTCTAAAAAATATGGTGCTAATATGTTTTAGCAAATCCGTAATTTGAATGAGATTTAGCAAATCCGTAATTTGAATGAGGTTCACCCTGCAACATATCATCTTTTATCATTTAGTGGTGTCACTATTTTGATTTTTGGACTTTTGGGAATTTTGTTTGTAAATAAATTCAATATTCACACCAATGCAATATAGTAGGTAGATGAGAACATGCTTTTGTTTGAAAATTCTAGTTTTTGGAAGGTCATTGAGTGATCCAGATTTATGCGTGAACGAAATGAAAGAACAGATACAGAGTTATAATTACAGAAATTTTGCAAAGATAATAGAGATACAGTAAACAAATATTCTATTAAATTGCATAAATAGAACAGACTGTAATACAATTGCTAAAATGGTGGTAGCTATCTCTGAGAAGAGATGTGGCTGCTACGCTCATCCGTGCCAAGCTTAATACAAAATGGGGCCAAATAGGCATATTTATAATAATAATGAGGATGAGAACCCCGAAAGTCCAAAATGTAACCCTAGAAGATGAACCGTCATAAAGTTTGCGGCCCCAAGGTGGTAAGTTGAAGAGTCAACTTCCTGGGGTCATAACTTTTTCATACGATCTCCAATTTGGGCGTTCGATAGCTCGTTAGAAAGGTCTATGTAATATTTACAACTTTTGGTTGGCCAAATGCATACCAATGTCAACCATTTGGCCCCAAATCGCTAAAAAACGTCGTTTATGGCCTCAAAACGGCCCCGAAAGTTTGGGACCCAAAAAACTGAAGAAAATAACTAGGAAATTGCCACAATGGACAATTGTTTTAAGCCAATGGAAAAGATGGGTAGCCACCGATCTCCATCTGAATCATCAAGGGTTATGAAAAACAAGGTTACGAAATCCATTCGAAGATGATCAACAGTTTGAAACTTATTGGAAGGTTCAAAAAAATCAACCTTTATATTGATAATGTAATTATAATTATAATTTATTTGAACATTTCTAATTTAATAAATTTAAAACTAATAATATAAGGCTTTTTAAGAATAATTAATGAATCAGATGATAAGCGTTGAATACTTATTTAAGGTTATGTAAGTTATAATTGATAAAACAAAAGGCAAGTTTGGACTACTTATTCATGTTCGTTTAATCACACATGACGAATGGATAAAGAAAAGACCTTAATTCTCGGAAAAATTCACGAGTTTATATTACTCTATTTTTTTATCGTATAATATATAAAATATTAAGGTTAAATTACCAAATTCGAATGTTGATTGTGAGTCTTCATATTGGGGATGCACGACGACATTGAAAAGGGAAACAAAGAAAAATTCATAATTTTCAAATGAATGTGGAATATAACTCAATCATTGAAGATAAAACAATAATATATACAATATCAAAAATCATTTAAATAAAATGTCTTAATAATAAAGATTTATTAATAATAATAAATATTTACAAGTTAAAATTGGAAAAATTATAATTAAAATTGAAATAAAAAAGAATATAATTAATAAATTTCCCTAGGTCTAGGTATATCAATAATCATTTAAATAAAATTGTTAATAATAAAGATTTATTAATAATAATAAATAGACATTGTGGAGTGTACTCACTATACTCTATATTAAATTTGTAATAATAATTAAAATTGACCATAAATGAAAATCAACATTAACTTGTAAAATTCATTTTAAAACCTTTAGAATTTTAAGGTAAAATTAAAATCTACCTTTTGACCTTTTAGACCCTTGGGATTCCTAAAATTAACCTAAATGATTGCGTTCACATTTCATTAAAATTAAGAATTATAATTAAAATTAAAATTACATAAGAGAAAATTATAAATTTTCCCTAAGTTTAGGCACATTAATAATCATATTAAAATTGGTTAATAATAAGAATTTATTAATAATAATAAATATATTTTCTGACATTTTGAACTTAGTTTTTCCTTAAGTTTTTAATAAAACTTTTAATATTGTCTTAATTTAGCCGTTATAGAAAATTTTTAACAATATAAACGTTTTCTTTTTTAGATTTTCCGCACATTCTTAATTTTAAAATAAAATTAAAAATTTTTAACCTAGCAAAGCCTCCACAGCCGACCTTAGATTTCTTCTACCTGGTTCCAGTATTTATCAATGATTCTCACTCTCTTCACAATCGACATTGTCTTGAAGATGGATCCTGATATGGATCCGAAACGTCGACTCGGTCATTTCGATACTGTGGTTCCTCCAACAGCAACATCAACAACTAACCACCACAGAAATTTAGCAACAGAAATAATATATACACCCATTTAGATTGCGTGTAAGCAAGATAGATTGGCATCAATCAAATAATGACGATCGGCGAAAATGTTACAAGATTTTACCCTCAAAACTTAATCATGAAAATGACACACTAATGATTACCTTCAATTTTTTTTAAAAACCAACATTGGAAAACCAAAGCTGTGGAAATCGGAACATCAAAAACATAACACAGCCGAAATGTCCATATGTTCAGAGATATGTTGAGAGATGGAGAGATGGAGACATGGAGGGCCAACAATATTCTTTATATAATAAATGTTGTGATGGCAATATTGTGGGTTGTTGAATCACCACAAGTTGAGATTTAACGACCCAAATGTTGTCATTGCAGCATTTATTACTCTACCACATGTAAAATATTTTTGGCTAGATAAACATTCTTCGTACACACTTTGGTCTTCCCGAATATCTCAATAATTACACCTCACAATAATTACAACATTAGGTGTTGCGCCTTTTACCTTCCCAATCCTTTCAATATCCCAACACCACCTATTACCAATCCAAGTCCTTGTCAACCTAATTGAACATCTCAACGTCCACACCATCTTCACCATATAACGACAAAATGATATTTGGCATTGAAAACGACATTTCATATCGAAGCTGCCACGTAGGTAAGGTAAGGCTCACGGCATTCGAAGCCAAACGCTATCCCGTGTTCCATTAAACAGCATGGGCTGCATGGCTTAATGATTAAGCCTTGTGAGCTTAGGAAATGTTTCAGTTACACAAATTTAAATTTAAATTTTATTTAAGGAATCAATTTTAAATGTTAAAATTAGACATTGAAATTTCATTTAACTAGTATTTTTTATATGTTAAAATTAAACATTGTGGTGTGATAAATATTGATAGAATATATGTTGTGTTAACATAAAGTGAATAGTACCAAAAATATTTTACAGTTATAAAATTTTACATTGAAATGCAGTGGAGACACCAAATTTTGATTCATTTTGTCTTTCCTTTTGGCGGCTTGACTTTATCATTAAATGTTAATGATTAGACTACTTGTCAAAGTGATTAATAAGCACTAAATATTTGATGATGTTGGCATTTATAGACAAAAAATATGAGTAACAATGGTATTTTGGGTGTTCTTGATGATGTTGTTGTATGAAAAAGTTGCATTTTACAATCTTAATTTTTTTGTGTGTTTATCTTAGATTTACTTGACACGTCTTTTATAAAAATAAAAAAAATATTATTAAAAATAACATATTGATTTAAATTAAATTTAAATTATTCAGAATCAAATATATATAAAATAATATAAATTAGGTAAACTAAAACTATAAACATTGGATTACACATGTCCTCAACATTTCCACTCTAAAAAAGAGTTTACACCTGAGAGGTTTGATCTCTCGGTAGTTGGTAGATCCTGTTTTAGATGAATCTATGCTTGTTAATTACCATAAATATACTATAAAAGTAAAGCTACTTTTATAATTAAGAGTTTGAAAGAAGCAGCTTCCTCTGCAAATTGTTTACTTAACCTTGTTGCTGTAAAACTACTAATAATTTTACTAAACCTGTTAATGAAAGTGGTGTAAAAAGAATGTGCATATTCTATAAGTTTCCATACTTTAAGGATATGGCCATTAGGCTGTTGACTTTATGCATACTAAGAAAAATATAGCTTATGCTATTATAGAAACACTTTTTGGTGCTTATGATACCGCTTCATCATGTAATGGGTGATACTGTTTCATCACATAATGGGTGTGCAACCTTCGAGAATCCTTCAATGAACCTTCTATAATAACCAACAAGACCCACACAATATCTCACATCTATCACATTCCTTGGAGTTGGCCAATTCATGATGGCTTCAATCTTCTTGAGGTCCATTGAGATTCCTTCGTCTAAAATAATGTGACCCAAATAATGAATTTTATTTTTATAAAAATCACATTTAACACACATTTCATTAAATTTCGGAAACATTTTATTCCAAGCACATCACAAAATTGAGTTTTTTAGTTATTTTTGAATTCTATATCCCTATTTAATTCCAAATTTAATGAAATATGTGTTATTTTCTTTGCTTTGCACACAACTTATGCCTCCCTTAGCAATTGCATATCCATTCTCAAAAAATTTTAATGCTCTTCTTCATTCTTAGAATAGATAAGAATGTCATCTAGAAAAACAAGAACAAACTTGTCCAAATACTTGGTGAAAACACTTTTCATGAGGCACCTGAATGTAGTTGGTGCATAGGTGAGACCAAACGACACCACCACAAACTCAAAGTGCCCATACCTTGTCCTAAATTTTGTCTTGTGAATGTATTCTTCCTTGATTCTCACTTGATGGTAACTAGACCTCAACTCAATCTTTGAAAATATCTTTGCCCCTCTCATTTGATAAAAAAAATCATCAATTCAAGGCAAGGGGTACTTGTTCTTCACTGTCACTTTATTTAGATGCCTATAATCAACACATAACCTAAGTGTTCTTTTTCACAAATATCACAGGTTCTCCCCAAGGAGACACACTTGGCCTAATGTACTTCATTTCCAATAATTATTGTAATTTCGTTTCCATATCTAATAATTCAGGTGTACTCATCATGTAAGGTGTTTTGGAAATTGGTGCAACTCCTGGCACAAGACCAATTGAAAAATCAATGTCCCTTTTAAAGGAAGTCCTAGAACTTCATTGGGAAACACATCCTTTAATTCTTGTAGCACATGACGATCCTCATGACTTGGGAATTTCATTTTTTGTTTTCTCCAAAACATGGGATGGACACAATTGGAAACCTTTCCTATAGAACTTATTCAGTTGTATGCATCAAATCTGCCTAATAGAAACTACCTTTGGAATCCCCTTGACAACCCTTGGGTTTCCTTCATTGTCACGTCCCCACCCCTCTTCTCGACGGAGAGGCAACGACCATGATGCTATCTACCTGGGAAAACTAAGCCCCACGAACATAATATAAAATGTAATGAAATGAAATACATATGCAAATGTCTAATTCATTAAACAACAGAAGCAAGTACATGTCATTCACATTCAATCATTTAACATGTTCATTTGAGTTATGAAACAAAACACAGTTGCAAGGATTTAAACACAAGAGATACTTATCTTAGTAGAATCTTGCACCACAACCAGCTACGTCGCTGCAACATTCCACCCAACCATAGGCCAGTGTGCTCATCAATCTCTCAGCAACACTGCCACCCCCGAGCTGGGCATGATTTCCACAAGTAATAAGGGAACACTAGCAGGCTCACACGTAGCCAAGGATACCCAAAACTCAGCCAAGCCAACACAATTGGGTTTATCAAGCTTTGAAGGAGTTGGAAAGGTTGACTACCAAGCTAGTGAGCTCAACCAAAGAGTTATGGACACCTGCACCAGATCTAGCGTGACTTCTAAAACATCTACACACCCAACACAAGGAAGCATCCCCTTCTCTACTACACAGTCCCACATGCCATGCCTTCCCTTCCAGTGCTATTCAGGGTGTGCAAATAAGAAATCCATCCCTCTAGCTCTGTTTATGAGGTTCCTTCTTCCACTACGTTTATCAACCTAGCTCAGACCCCATTTCCACTCCAAAAACAGCTCAAATTCATACAACAGAGGTATACACAATAAGATACACAGTTCTGGATTGGGGAAAATAGTTTGGAAACCAAAACAAATTACCAAGAAGGGTAAGAACAACCTCTAACATTAAATTCGATTTCCCAGGGATGTTTTGGCCCTAACGTGGCCAAAAGGGACTCAACAAAACTCAGGAAAATCGTGGGTCTCTCCTCCCACACACTGGTTTCACCAAAAGCGAATTCATGCTTGAAGAAATTGCAGAGAATGACTACCCCCATGAGGGAAAACACACAGCAACCAAAAATGGGATTAATCTTGACCACGTGAGTGCATCCGGCAATTGTCTACCTGCGCGTGAGCACATAAGAAATTTCTCCTGCGTGAGTAGTGAGATGCAACTCCCTCTGTGACTACCTCTGGCTGACTCCCCTTCGTGAATGTGGAATGGGTTTTCTGCCCATGCAAGGGACTGCAATGTGATCCCTCCCCTTCTTTGGGCATGTGTGAGGTCAAGGACTAGCAGCTTTGCCATAATTGACGGTTTCCCATGCATACGTTTCCCCTAGGAAATAACTTCCCAACTAACCCATGGGAATTAAATTGGTTGGTGAATAAGACAAGGAAAGTAGTTACCCACTCTCTTGGGCTCTTTTGCTGACATTTGGATTTTCCCCATTGGCCCGAAAGGTTGAATAATCCCCCCCCCCCTTCTCCTTAGGAATCATGCCCCTATCTCATTATTGTTGCATTGACATAGCTGATTGTGGGTATTTTAATTAAATTGCATATGTACATGGTGTCCATAATTATAATGTGTCTGGCTAGCACAAAATACCATCGGCATCGATTTTAATCATTGAAACATAAAATGATAAATCAATGGTGGGCCTTTTTCCTTTAGCTCCACACCACGATTAATTACAATATATAAATCATATACATTTAATGCAGTTGGGGTCAAAACCGGGGTGTTACATTCATCATCAATGAAGTCAAAAATCTTGTTGTAGCAATTAAGTTTAACTCTACGTGCTTCTAACCAGTCCATTCCAATGAGAATATAATAGGAACCTGAATGAGAAAATAATGGGAAATTTGTTTTTGTATATTCCTCTTAGCACAGTATTGGTTTTTTTTCATGCACTTGTCCTATTAATTGGTAAATTGGAAATTGTATATCGAAAAACACCTATCAATTAGGAGTGATACAATATAAAAATTCCTTATAGTTGCGCCACCATTTGAAGCACACACACATATATTTATTCCTTTCCTTGACAATGTTGAATTTGGATTACCACTAACAACATACTCGGTCAGCCTTGAAATTTGGATAATCAAACATATATATATGTCACATACCCAGTGTCATCACTATGCCATTATGGTTGTGGAACACCCAAATTATTAACCAAAAATATCTCTAATATTCAATTTCGTGTTTACATTGTTTAAAGTAAATCTTTATAGCATAATTATATACATAAACGATCACTCATAATTTATAAATACATATACGAAGATATTATAAGCAATTTCTACATGAATGCAGTCACATAATGCCAATAATTGCATGCAATTAAATCATCATATAACAATAATTATGTTAAACACATATCAAAGATAAACACAACACATTTTATACGTAGGTGGAGATTTATGTGAAAATATAAATCGATTGACTATAGACCGAGGACATTCCCCCCATTCATATGCTCTATTAATTCATATCGTTATTTTTATAGGCCACCCCCAAGATGGAGCTATTTAACCACAAGAAGGTATTGATTTCTCTAGTTGTAGCTATCCCAATCCACTAGCACTCCTTCCTCATCAACTTACACAACCTAAGGATTATGGCTCCCTTCTCCGAGACATTAATAGTCTCTTGGGATCCCTTCTTTGAGTTAACATCCCCTCGGGTTTGTTACCCCATTTCCCTTGTATGGCTCCATCATAGGCCAGGACTCCATGAAACTCATCCGATAAATCTTCGTGTCAAGACTCTAGGAAACTCATTCGTTCTCGATATGGGTCCAGTCTACAATACGGGTGATGGTGGTTCATATATGACAACAACTTATGGCTTAATTTTGAAAGAGTGATGGAAAAATAGACTAGTTCTATAATTATATACATGTTTAGAACTAGCCAAGTGGCATACATGGGATTTGACACATTTTTCCCTCTAATCCCAATCTTAGGATAATTATGGCTAATGCACTTTTATAAAGAAGGATCAATAAAACTTAAGATCAAATGAATATTAAGGGTAATGACTTATCTCAAAAGTCACTAGGGTCATATCCCTTTTAACTCACTTCTCACTCTCCCTCTTATGGAATTATATCCCCTTGTCTCTTCTTCTTTCTTTAGTATGCAATAGTCATGGATTTTATATTAAAAAGTGAAAATATACATAATTACATAATCTGGTTATGTTGGACCATTCATCAATATTTACATATTTACATACTAGGGTAAAAACAAAGTGTTACAATCTACCAATAGTATTATATTTGTATTGACATAACTAGAATACAAATTTGTTGTAAACAAACATCTATTTAACTATGAAATGAAGGGCATTGTTGTTATAAACAGGATGTTAGATTCTTGAACAACAATAACAGAAGACGTCATCAACACAAAATATGCACCATATATTCATATATTTTTTTCTTTATATTCCTCTTAGCATCGTATATCTATGAATAAGAACTAACAAAGTCAACTATCTTTTGAGAGACTCTGGACCCCTACTTAATGTAGTTAGGGCGAGATTGCGACCCTGGAATGATATATATATGATGCAGGGTTAACATGTTTACTCAGTTCCAACTAACTGTGTTTGAGTGCTAGTAGCAGCTGACCATAATAACAAAAGATGCTCTAGAACAAGATGTTGTTGAACTCTAGAAGATCATAAGCCTAAATCAAAATCTACTCTAGAATAAGATGTTTCTACTCCAGAAGAAGACACCACTCCATGTTAAAACAATATAATCCTTGAATATAACTTTCTCTAGAAGTTTGACAAGTTTGAGAAACCTAGTTCAGCGTATGGAGGAAGAAGGGTGTCGAAGATATAGAAGTATCCCAACTTGGAGTATGGAGGAAAAAGATGGTGTTTGCATAAAGCAAACAAGACCCAAGAAGGAATTGCCCAATGAGGCAGTGAATTGGTGACTGTGAAGTGCATTGAAATTGTCAAGGCTATTCCCATTGCATTTAATTCATTTGTCAAGTTCGTAATAATAGTTTCAACAAGTCATTATTATTATTTGTAAGGAATTGTCAAGAATTAATGTACACTAACAATTTTCATTTAAGAAGTGGCCCCTTTTGGGTTTTCCTATCGTAAAACTTAGGTTATGCTCTCACATTTTGTTAGAGCTCGACAATAAGACCTCAAAGTTATTAGCAAATAGTATGCCACAAAAATATGATTTTTTTACTTATCCATATTTTTTAATGTTATTAAAGAAACAAACTTTGGTTAAGGGGAAATATTATTTGCAAGTCAACCCAAATTAATTGGTAGTCAATGATGAATATATTACAATGAATACTATCCTTCGATAGGGACTAATAACATTCTTGAGAATGTTTTAGTCCTCACATTGCTTCCATCTGCAACGAAACTTTGAGCAATATCAAAGACACTAAACTCTCTTACAAGGAAAATTAATTATACAACACACACATTTTGAAATTTGGACTCTATTTATGACAAATAAAATGATGAGGGTTGAGAGGATGATCGTTTCTTTCTTGATAATAATGTATACATGAAAATGATAAGAGTGACTACATTACTTTAATTGAACTTAGATTTCTTTTTTCTTTAAGTGAATCGAAAACATAATATAATATATGGTGGAGGGGAATTTTGAGGTCTAAAATGGGTCTCAAAATTTAAAAAAAAAGGTACTATCAAAATAAACTTTAAAAGAACCAATCACATTCTAGAGAATGACATCATCCCTTGTGATTGAGGTGGAATTGCTTTAGTTAATGATACTTATCAAATTTTAAATGGTGAATGCAAACCCATAGTTAACCAAACTCATAATGGAAAAATAGTCATAAATTAATTTTGAATATAATATTTATATAGTTAACACTTATAAATACTTATAAATTAGATACTTAATACGTATAAATACTTAATACTTATGAAAATTCGTGATCTGGCTTATGAAAAATAGTGATCTCAAGTGTAATGTGTGTTGAAAACTAGTAGTGTATGCTCTCCCTCTGCACTTTGTGCAACCATCTAGGATCAAAGTCTTGTTGAGTTTTCTTTTATAGAATGGATTTTGATGATCTTTGCAATCCAAAGATGATCAAGCATTGTCTATTAAATTCAGATTTTGTGTGTTAGATTTGAAGTCCGAAGTTGTAGTTGATTCGGTCTTGGAGTCTCTTGGTATTAGAGCTAGTTAGATTTTTCTCTACAAGTTTAAGAAAGCTTCTTTAATGAATGATATATCTTCCATCTTATGCATATTTTTATGCCTGATGTATCTTTGTTTAAAGGTTGTAATGTTTTCATATAATTACATTTGGCAGAATCTATGTGGGATTGTTGAGGTAATGCAAGTCCAGACCACTGGAATTTGTAAGGCCACAACCATTGGAAGTTGGTGTCGTAATTCCTCTATGAAAACTCTTTTAAATAAAGATTTGTAGGATACCCTTGAGGCAAATTAATCCCTTTACTACCCGATAAAGGTAAGTGTCACATGGATACTTCTATGGACTCTATAGGGCTCACATCCTTAGACTATGAATCTTCAGATCAGACAACAGTTTCCCTTCCTGAAAGAAGGTAATATTTTCATAATTATGAATCTTCTTCCTCGATTATTACTATTAATGATTTAAATCCTTCTATCAACTAGGAACATCCCGGGATATTTCCTGAGGAATTCTATAAGCTTAAATGGTGGAAATATGCATATCACACAAAGATTAAAATTACCTCTCTAGATGTTTATTTTACAAATCAAGAAGAACCAATTCATATTAATCTTCTTTCTAAAGAACAAATAGACTCGGATAAATCTAAAAAATACAAATATGCGCATCTAGGTTCTTTTAAGCTTGGATTAGGTCCTCTTGTTAGGATTTACCTACTTGTTTCCTCTCTTCGTGTTGTGCTTGATACAAGACATCAGGATTTTGCTGATGCTATCACATGTGGCTTCATTGGTCCCCTTCACAATGGCCCCTTTTTTGGTACCTTCTTTCCTATATATTCAATAAGCTTGGATTATACACACATCTATAACTTGTTAAAAGCTTACATTTTACCTCAAGGTTTCAAGATGGATACTAGTTCCAAAATTATTCAACTAAAATCCTTGGTAGTTGTATGTTTTGGAAACGATAACATACCCCCTCTAAATCATAAATTCCATGAGAGATCACACTTATTAAGCATGGTGGAAACTAAAATGGACTCAAATACAATATCCAATAACATTTAAATGGACTCAAATACAATATCCAAAGTAATGGGAAATTAAATATCAAGAATTTCATCATGAAGAAAATATGTTAACACAATAGTTTTTTCTTAATAGGAATATTGTCGTTGATATACTACCTAATTATTATCGGCTTCCTGATGGTTTACCCACTCCTCATTTCACTCCCCCTCTTATTAGATCAACTTCTTTAAATACTTCTTCCTCCTCTCAGCAACCAATTTGGAATCAACCATGTTCACAAGACCATCATACTCAAGGGTTCATGATAATAAATACAAAGGACAAAATTCAGATTGTCCTACTTGTAGAAAAACACTACAAAGGATGAGACTCTAAAACAAAGAAAGCCCAATCCTTTACATGATGTATCTTCCCAAAAGTGGATTAGGTTATGAGGTTAAAAATGCTAAAGAAGATACCTCTTTTTACCCTGGTAGGAACTCACCTTATTCCCCATTTAGATAGTTCACCCACAAAAGACAATTATAAAGAAAATACTTGCCTCATAGGTCTTCTTCCCCATCTGAAACAGTCTTAGATGAGATAAAGATGGACAATTATGGAAATCTACAGCACCAGTTAACAACATAGAATCTAGACGAAGTAGCATAAGTCATCCTCTTTTTGAAACATAAGGAAAAACAATACCAAGACCAAATTACACTGTTAGAAAAAAAAATGGATCATATGCTACATGACAGTGAAGAAATAAAAAATGATATTGTTACAACTTCTGTCAAACTAGAAAAAAGATTAGATGTTTTGGGTAAAATTCTTGTCAAAACCAAAAATCTAGAAAAGAAATCCCAACCCTATCATCTAGAAAGCTCTTGAGCTTGCTTTTCGAGGACATAAAGAGAGACACAAAAGAAGATAGTCATTCTGCATGATGAGTATCCAAGATGAAGAAGAAAGACCATAGTTTAATTTTGGGCAAGATGAAGGAGAGTTTGATGAGATTAAAACCTTAGTCTCCCAATTCAAGAAAATGCCAAATTCCCTTCCTGGAAATTATATTGTTGCAATGATATTACCCGAAAGGTAAATTTCACAACAACAAAGTGGGTCTTCTATCAACAAGGTCCCCCTCCAATTACTAGACCTCCTACTCCTACTTTTGATGAAATAATGAATGAAGCCTCTACTTCATCAATCCCATATCATAAGTTCTATTTCTATATAGATGGAATGAATAATTTAATATCTCAAATGCTAGAAAAACCTATTATGAATATCCAATGTCAATCCATAGATGAAGTAAGAAACACCATGCACTTGATTGATAAGTGGGAATTGTATAAAAGTACTCAAGATAGTATCCTTACTTCTCAACAACTGACACTCCAATTAGTTGCATGGTTTTCGGGCCTAGCCTCTTAATGGTGGTGATGGTTACCACAATAAGGCATAGAGGAAATGCTAGTAGCTAGTGATGCAGATGACTAGATTCTTAAATCCGCAGGCAGAGAATTATATGTTCTAGAAGTAGCAAAAGATTATGAGCATACTGGATCATTGTTCATGTTAGTAAGGATTTGTGACCTTAGTAAAATTGAAGAGTATTTCTTCTATATGTAAAACCTTCTTATTTCTTATGGCAATGCAGATAAACCATCCTACCTCAAACACTATCTTAGGAGTTTTCCTAGTAATGTTCCATATGCAGTAGAACAACATCTGAAAGATAAAAATATTCCATTAAATGGACTCTCTATTGAGCGAATTCATGGTTTTATCATGGAAACTTGGCAAGAAAATTTCCTTGAGTGTCGAGTAGCTAAGGATTTTAAGAGACATTCCTTAATTTATTCTCCAGGATTCTATAAATATGTGGAAAAAATGCGTAATTGGGGATGTGGTGCTCATAGCAGAGGTCATTTTGGTAAAGAATATTGTAGCTGCAAAAAGAAAAAGAATCCCTTTTATACCAGTGCCCCTCCATCCAGACAAAGCCTTTAGACACAAAAATGATAGAGGATTCAATAAATGAAAGGCTTTTGTAAAGAAAGGATCTGCATGTGCAAATAAAGAGAAATGTTTTATCTATGGTAAGAAAGGCCACTACGAAAAAAATGTCCTAAAAAGAAAAATAAGCATAGACTTGCAGCTTTATTTACAAAAGAGTTAGATCCATCATGGTGGGATCTAGCATTTTGTGAGACATGAGAATATCCTAAATGAGAAATTCTTCCAGAAGAAGGATCCTTTGATTTTTTTGACTTTGACCTTGGTTATAATAAATTTTCTCCTGATAATTCCTTTGAATCTTCCTCTTCTGATTCAAATGAAGATGCTAATTTAGGAGGGTGTGACGGACCTCCTGAATTCAATTTCTATATGTTTAATGGAATACAAATTTCCCCTCAAATGACAATTGCATAAATAGATAAAGAGATATCTGAGACACCTATATTCCTGTATGTGAAAAGGAAAGACTTAAGGGAAGAAAAGAATAAGCCTTTAGCCAGACTAAAATCCAAAGAGAAAGTCTTAGAAAATCAAGAAGAAAAGCCTAAATATTCCTCTCCTGACATTAGTAAAAATCCATCCTTCTACAATCCAATAGAGATTTATAGGAATTATCTCGATCTTCACGAGGACGGAAATTTTTTTAAGAAAGACAAAGAAAATTTACATAGGCTGAAAATTAAACAAAACCAAATCTCTCCAAGAAAACTTGTCAGAGAAATAGAAGAGCTAGAAAGGATGTTGGAAGTTACATTAAGATAAATAGTTCAATCCTCAGATGAAGAAATGTGCAAAGATTATGCAGAATCTTTAAAGAGCCCAAAATTTGAAGAGGTTGGAAGTACTTCACACATTAGTGAATATGAATATGAAGGATCAAGACATGAAGAAAGAAAGACTATATTTTTTGATCTTTTTCCAAGACATTCATTAATTAGGATCATTCACTAGTCCTAAAATGTATATAAAAGTTTGGTTTTGTCCTCTAGAATTTAAGTCGTACCATTATACTGTATGCTATACTCAATATGTCGAATGAATTCAGAAAAAGGCATAGCCTTACCATCCTTCTATTGGGATAAAGCTCAAGACCATGGTGTGTCCATTGAAGGAACTCATGTACAGTTGCTCGGAATAGTTCTAGAATTTCCTATAAAGGTTGGAGGTGCGCATGAAGTTTTACCCTTGAATATATTAGACACTATTAAAGAATATTGTATTGTAGGTGTTATCATGTAAAATGGCACTTCTCCTTTCGAGTATTGACATCCAATATGTCAGAACACAAAAGGACAAACTGGATTGAAGTAACCAAAACACTATAGATGGGCATGACTGTTGATACATCATCTCCTGACCAACTGAATATATTTTTGTTTGGACATTAGGGCTGAACACATGACTATTTGCACAGCAACCAATGTGTCCCACACGAGTATGTACATTGTAACTCACATATGCATTGAACACATGGGTTTCCTTAAAGCAAGGCGCGTGTCATACACAACTTGCCTATATCAATAGTTGTGTGTGCCTCAGGAATGATTTTAAGGAACCATAATTATTTAAAAGTGTATAAATGTTGGCGAATATTACCAATTATTAAAACGCCAACTATAAAATGATTGGCGATATTTTTCAAAAAATATTTTAATTTCCAAGGATTTTATATTGTTTATATAATAATTTGGTGATTTTTAGGGTGAAAAAAGTTTACCCCATCAAATTTGGGTGAAACAAGGCTTCAAAAAATGCAAAATGGCGAATCTTTTTTGGGAGAAAAACATGGAAAAATAGCCCACTGGGCTAAAATTCGGCCCTAAAATTATCCCTGGTCTATAAAGACAAGGCTGACATGGAGAGACACCAAGTTTTAGTTCAATGGTGGAAACCCAATGGAGGATATGCACGATGGGATAAAAAAACTAAAGAGTGGACATTAGGACAAGAAAAAGATGATGTCATTGATGTGGATAGTATAATATGGACCTAGAAATTACGAGTAGATGCAAAGGACGATAAGGAAAAAATTGTTAAATGTACATCATCAAGAGTCATTTTCGAGGAGACTTGTGTTGTATCAAGTATGGAACTTGTGTTGTATCAATTTCAATAACTTCTATTGTATCAAGTTAAGAGACTTGTGTTATATCAAGTCAAAAACTTATGTTGTATTAAGTTGAGGAAGCTTGTGTTGTATCAAGCTAAAACATTGTGTTGTATCAAGTCCTATTCATAAGAGAAGTTTGTTCTAAGATCTTGTGTTGTATCAAGGTGGGATCTTGCGTTGTATCAAGGTCAAGATCTTGTGTTGTATCAAGGTCAAGATATTGTGTTGTATCAATATTGGAGTCTTGTGTTGTATCAAGACTGGTCTTGTGTTGTATCAAGACCATCTAGCTTGTGTTATATCAAGCTACGACTTGTGTTGTATCAATTAATTTGGTTATGCTCTGTGATGTATTGTTATTCATGGTCACTAGGTGCTATAAGTATCCTCTAGGGCTTAGCTACCCCTAGAGTGATTTACTTTTTCATATGATTATATGACCTAAGGTAATACATATGATCTTTAGTATGGAACAATCATTCTAATTATGATATGATAAAGATGATTATTAAATAAATACATATGGACCATGCAGAATTTAATTAATGGTAAATGAGATGAGCACATAGATATATTAAGGAATTACCCATGTCAGACCTCCAGTGAACTCGAAATCCAAAGACATCGGTTAAGTATAAGTTGTGGAAAACAAGTTTCAGTTAATTAAGGAATCTACTCCTTGATTTATGCAAAGTGTTTGTTCGTGGATGGCATTGATTGTGAAGCACTAAAGACATTCAGTTAAACTCCTAACTAATGGTCAAGCATTCAGTTGATGATTGAGTTCAGTTCAGTTCAATAAGTTCATTTCAGTTCAATTAATTCACATTTAGTTAAAGGCAATTAACACTCAGTGAATTAATGGAGGGTGCATATCTTCTGCTTGGGTGAGAATTTTGAGGTGACAACTTGGCACCAAGTTAAGGAAGGAGAATAAGGTTAATGAATAAATAGTGCACACAGTGTTCATAGTGCAAAAAATCATGCAACCATTCATTACCTCTCATTATATGACTGAATAAGCTTTTTATTTAAGTGTTATGCACTTTGCAAGGCCGAGACAGTGTTCTGAGTGATCTCTATTTCTAGTGCTGCTTTGATATCTCTTATCAAGAAATTTGCAAGTGTTGTAAAATCATTCTCCGCAATTATCTATCATACTCAAAGGATTGTTGGGTTTTTCATCCTCCGGATTTGGAGGGTTTTCCCAAGGTACATCTTGTGTCTTATGGATTGAATTATTTGTGTGTTTGAATTGTTTATGAGATCTACATGCACTGTATTTTATTATCAAAATTTTTAAAGTTCATGAATCTTTCATTATTTCTCAAACATTGACAAAACAAATGAAAAAGGGATGTCTGACCATTAAAATATATCAACAACAACTGGGAATCAAATGTATGTGATGGTAAATGGGGAATTCTTGCTATGTTTGAAGAAATACAGGAAGCCCGTTTCTCTCGACTTGAGATATAATTTCTCTTGAAATTACTCTATTACCATACTAGGAAAACAATTTGTAATATGTTTTAATTATCAATGGAAAATGAGATATTAAATAAATTCAGTTCTACGATTATTGCAACATATGAATAACTTTGGTTGTAGTAAATCAAGAAATGAGTAGTTTAAAAAATTTGCAATTCATTATGTGTTTATGCTTGACAATGGCAGCCAATACATTTATCTAATCAAACAACAACAGAAACAATCAATTACTATTCAACCATGAACATAGGTCATATTAACATAAAATCTCTATTCCAATCACAATAACCAACAAAAAATTATATCAGTGCTATAAAAATGATGCAAAGTTTGTTGCTCAGTGATTTCAATAAATCAAGAGAATTTTCATCTACAGAATATGGGTCTGGAATTCACAATAGAAGAACAAAATTACAAGGATAATAGGTATATGGAATGTGTATTTGAATCAATTGTTTATGCCACGTTGTGTGTGCTTACAATGTAATTAATATAATCGTTTTTATGTAAGTGAGAAAAGAGAAGTACCACCTCTATAAACAAGTATGGAATACCTCAATTTCCATTTCAAACCATCCTACGAGGTTGAATCTTACCCTTTAGTGAGGTTCAAAGATCAATAATCCTGGTGTCATAGTTACCATGAACCAAAATAATTCAAAAATTGAAGAAAGGGCTTATGCTCCTTCCCCTACTCTTTCTATTGGAGTGACTGAGGAAGGGCTAGTGGTCCAACTGATTTCTAACTGCTCTATCCTTCTGTCTCTTTCATTCTAGTTCATCATGTATCAACTGAAGTTGTTCCCAATGGTGGACAGCTTCTTCTACTATCTTTCCCCACAATATTTATTTACCTCTTGTCAGGGGATCTTTTTCCATTAATTCTTGATTTAACTTATCTACCTTGTCTTATAGTTCTTCTTTCTCATTTTCCAGGTGGGCAATGAGTTCATCCTTTTCTCTTGCGACATTTTATATGTCTTCTATCTTGAGATCCTTTTCTTTTAAAAAATTTAATGGAGTATCCTCTTCGATGTTCTTAGCAACTTGATCAGCTTCAATCTCCTCTACCTAATCTATTTGGATCTATTTCGCCTCTCCTACTGACTACTAGATTTCTTGGTGTGAATTAGATTTTGTTGGAGTAGATATGGATGTATGTTTCAGCCTCATTGCTGAAAGTTGCAATTCAGATGACGTGTCCATTTCTGGTAGATCCATCCAGAAATCATTTCACAATTATTTTCATGCCATGGAAGCTTGCATGGGCATATGTGTAAATCTACTTTTTTCAGGCCAATGGTTCATCATTCCTACCTTATCTTTTGCGTTATTTCATGAAGTGTTGTTCCTCTTGGCCATCAATTTTTCTTGCAGCGAGATGATATGCATGTTCCAGCCCTACACCTTTACACCTAAGCGATTGGTCTTCACCCTATGTCCCTTCGTTACTTTTCCTTAGCGTTGATTTTCTTTTTCATAGAAGGGTGAATCCATGGACCTGGGTAACACTTTTTGGCAAGCGCATTTTGCCAAAATCAAAAAAACGTACCTCGGTCGAGGGCTTGTTAAGCCCTCGACCGAGGTATTAATACCTCGACCGAGGTTTTTTGAAGCCCTCGACCGAGGTTCTTTTCAGCCCTCGGTCGAGGTATTTCTTAACCCCCGGTCGAGGTATTAAAACCTCGACCGAGGGTTAGTAAATACCTCGACCGAGGTATTGACCTCGGTCGAGGTATATACCTCGGTCGAGGTACCTTTTCAAAAAAAATTATAAATAGGGGCCGCGCGGGCCCCAAACGTCATTTTCAATCACTCAACCGAGGGAC
>LPNX010777739.1:549039-592858 GCA_001517045.1 Pseudotsuga menziesii | reverse complement strand
AAGATATTTTGCATAAGTATCTCAAAAAATCCAAGTAAGATGAGGGATGCCTGATTTTTCAGGTTTCTATTGCATCTAACGTGCACAAAAAGGTCCCTCAACTTCTTGCACACACCCTACCCCTAAATCATCCTCTCTCTCCCTAACCCCCTTGTCTCCCTCCTTAGAACCACACCCTCCTCCCCTCTCTTTCTCTCTCCTACTTCACCTTACCCTACACCTCTCACTCTCTATCTTTCTTACTCCCCTTACCCTTACCCCTCTCGCTCTCACTCTCTATCTTTCTTACTCCCCTTACCCCTACCCCTCTCGCTCTATGTCTCTCCTAATCACCCTCCCTTTACCACTTACCACTCCCCCACCTCTCTCTACTCCAACCCATACACCTTCTTCCTGCTAACTATCCTAACCCTCCATAAACCCCTACCTGCAAACCCTGATCTCTATCTATTTCTCTCTCTCAATCCCCCTTCCCCCCTTTACCCTAAGGTAAATTTTATTTTTATCAAAACGCGCACACGTTTTGTAGAGCTAAAACTTGTACGCATTTTGGTTTTCATGGAACCCAGATAGGCGGGAAAGGAAATTTTTAATTTAAAAGAAACACGCTCGCATTTCTTAGCACTATTATTAAGCCTTGTCACATGTTTGGGTATCATCACTCTTCCTATGTGTCTGCCTCAGACATAGCTTCCTGTTAACCAAACCTGTGGTATGGAATATGGTAAACCATAGCAAATTAGGAATCTCACCATTTTTCTCAATATGAATATTTTTTACCCCTCGTTACCGTATGTTGCACACAATAATTTTTTATCAAAATTGTGGACCGAGATAGCATTTTTTCTTGAGATTTCAAATATGTAATTTAAAAAAAATATATATTTTTCTTTTTTTTCTTTTTTTTCTTATGTCATGACTCCCTAACTCCAAAAAACACATTGTTAATGTTTTTTCCATAACTCTTCGGTTTATCAACCATTTTGAAAAAAAAATGCATGGTGCACTAAAGGACACCAACCTCTACATGCTATAAAAACATGTTTCGAAATAAGTGCATTAAGACCTTCAAAGGTTGCACACACACTTAGTGTACTATTTTCCAAGTTCAATCACTTAGATATTTAAAAAAAATTAAAAATTTATATTTTTTTTGGAAAAATAGGGGTGCATTAGCACTAGTTGTTCTCTATATATCTACCATCTCCACGGTTTTTGTAAGTTGATTCCATCATTTAAGCACTCAAAGCTTGCACCCACAAAAACACATGCCTTATAATTTGTCCCAAAAAGAAAAAGTTCATTTTAAAAAAGATCAAACTCTAGATAGTTAATAACATTTTCAATAGAAAAAAATATAGATTTGGAAACATCATTCAATTTCCTACATTTCATATTTTTTACTAATCGCAAGATTCAATGTGTATGTCTCTCAAAATATTCATGTAAGTTGAGGGATGCATGTTTTTTCAGTTTTCTATTGCATCTAACGTATCAAAAGAGACCCTCATTAGCTTGCATACACCCATATTCTCTCAAATTGTGGCTCCAATGCTCATATCATTGAAATGCAACCATAAATAGGATCTAGGTACCTCGCTAAAGCACCCAAACCAAATCAAAACTTCAGTTTTTACATGAAAAATGAAAATCTTGAGATGTAGTTATATCTCCTCAAACCATATCGATACCAATTACAAAGAAAAAGCCACCAAATTTCCATCCACCATTGAAAATCTTAAAAATTGTCTCAAACAAGAGCCATGAGGTGGAAATGTCCCCGACATTGCCATTTACTGTTGTGAGAGAAATTATGTTGTGGAAAGAATGACAAGAAGCTAATATAGCTAATAGAGGATATTCATGTGCAAGGGCATGAGCAAATGTCTAGCAAGATGGACGCTTAAATGAAATGTTCAAGATCGAACACTCAGGAATTAATGTTGCTTAAAATCATTTAAATTTTCATGTTTCTTTCATTTCTACTCTTATATTTACCTTTCATGCATTAATTTAGCAAAGGTCAAAAACATTTGGATCACCATCTCTTTATGGAAACTTGTTTTCCTCCTTTATAAACAATTGTATTTTCCAATGACCTCCCATTCTAGGTTTCTTTCATAATTCTACCTACAAAAACCCTATCCCTATCACATGCCTATAACAAAATCCTTTTATGAATATAAAAATCTTGTTTATAATAAAATACTAAACCAAATATAATAAACCTTAAGAACACACCTATCCTCCTTTGATAAGCTGGCCATTTCCAAGTATGGAGTAAATATATATCCTACCTTGTTTTAATTTTAAACCGCTAAGACAATAAGCCAAATAAAATAGTTATGAGTATAGAAAAATCAACACACTATCACCAAATTAAATAATTCAATGTTGACATAAAAAAAAATTATTTTGAGACAGATTATGTAAGATTTTAGATGAAAAATATGAAATTACAAGTTGAAAACTAGATCCTTGATGAAAATATGTAGACCACATAATAATGCAATGATAGTTGCAAACCTTATTGCACTGATGCAATAAATAAACTATAAAGCATCATAAGGATTTACATTTTCTCTTCAACCATCTAGAAAATCATCCAGAAAAGTAAACTTCATCAAGGTCAACCAACATTTTCATTACATTAAAAAGAATCATTGGAAAACATTGTGTCCTATCTTTCTTAAAGCATCCCCTGATCCTTCACAGTATTGTATTACGTTGTCCTATCTTCCTTAAAGCATCCCATGATCCTTCACAATATTGTTTTGCACCAATTCCCTATTTTTTATACAACCTCACTATTTTGGAAAAAACCTTTGCAGTGGGCGAGGAATATTTTGTATACAAACTCACTATTTTGGATCAAAGTGGGCGAGGAATGGTTGGCAATTGGGTGTGGGTTGCGATCTACTCCCACCATTTCAAAGGGTGTGTAACATCTGTATCCATCAGTATACAAACATTATCCATCATTATACAGACAAAGAGAGTGCTTTCCATCATTTATTCCTCGTCTCGCGATGCTTACTGATTCCTATTATATTACAGAATAAGTCAACAGCGAGGAGTAACTAAGAATTCTACAAAGATAAGTTCCAAGCAATCGACAATGAAGGATTAACAGACGCGATTGACAACCATTGAAAATCACACCATCTCATTTGATTCAAGGCATTTGTTGATGTTATCTTAAATTATGACAGTATACGACTTTGTACTATGGTTGGATTATTTATTATCATTCATTCCAATAAATTCTGCACTACATATTCATAAAATACATCGAGACAAAATGCAGGTAACTGTGGAGGTGGGTATGGTTGCGACCGTGTGTAACTGTGGAGGTGGGTATGGTTGCGACCGTGTGAGATGGAATTAATGATGCATCAGCATTAACTGCATCAGACATTGGAATAGAAACCTCTTCTATGGCGATGGTATTCTTTTTTCAGTCCACTGTGAAATGCCATCTCGGTAATGGAACTACGAGTAGCCAATCATAATTGCCATTCACTTAGTTCAAAGAACGGTCCAGATATCATCAACATAAAGTTAAAACGAAACCGTGCGTAGAATACTGATTTCCCATCACATGTTTCTCAATGGATGAAACCACCCATTTGCATAGTCCATGTTAAAATATTCTCAAATATATTTTGGTTTTTTCATCTTAATCCAATGTGTTACCACAATTCGATCGTGAATCTAATGTGTTAACAACAATTCGATCGTGAATCTATTGAATGTTGAGTAGATTGTTGAAGGCAGTACAAATTTCAAATAATTGAATATAGGTTAATCAAAATGAGGAAGGGATCAAGTCCTATGGACTTTCCACAGTCTGGGATATTTAACGAATAGCGCGCCCCCTTCAGAAGCTTTAGACTTTGCAAAACTAAGCTTTACAAATGAAATTTGTATTATCAAAAAAAATGGAATTATTAAGCTCCATTGCTTATAAAACTTTTATGCCAAATTGTTTAGCAGGTTGTGTGAATAAATGCACAATTCGAAGGAGAGTTCCTAGAAGTTCTATGGAATGCAGAAAACAAGGCAGTGTACAACTAACGGATATACTAACACGAAAACAAGCTTTATCACCAGATAAAAATTACTTAATTACTTCGGTGGCATACGAGTGCTAGCACAGACTTCGGTCATCAGGACACCCACCTACAAGCAACAATTCATTCATTGGGCCAACGCCCAATCACTTTATCTTGTGCTTCAGCATATCCTTGGTGGTCTTACCGATAACAGGGCTGCGAAGATGAAGGTCTCGATGATATCTCTTAGTGATAATTAAAATAATAAATGTTGCAACAATTTCACTCGCACCATTCCACTAGTATGAGGTCATTTATATGAATCAATCTAATTTAAGAAAAAACATTAATAAAATAATACAAAAATTATATACCATAGCCTTGATTTTGGAAATGCAAAAACATTTACCCCACCAACATAAACTAATACCACCTTCGCTAAAATTATATTGTTTCATGTCGAGGACATAATCATATAACACAATTATACATTATTGTGAAAAAAATCTTAATAATTCTACTAATTACAACCTAAGTCACTGCGTTTGGCAAATTTTCATCTTGAAAATCGAAATTTGGTGTTTTTTTGTGCTAAGTGAATTTATACGATGAAATTCATCGAACTGAATCGTGAACTTGAATATTTTTGGATCGACGAATGTCAATACGGTTTAATTCGCCATAAAATAGTCGAATTTGATAATAATAATAAACACCAAATATTATCTTGAAAATCATTTTTTTCCTTTCGCGACCAACAAGTAAATGTACAAACCCTCTTCCATCTATTGCCTTTGTTCATTCCTCATTTGACACGACTACTTTGCTAGTGCTATTCCGTGTGTGAACTTTATAGTGTTGAGTGTGGAGGTTGTCGACAACCATTCTTTCATCGCCTGTATTGTAATATCCTGAATTTTGACCTAACACTTATGGGTGTAATCCCCATTGATTATGATGTTACTTTGATGTTTTATTTTGATATATTGGGTCTAGGACCCCACTGCATATGAACATGATGATTTGTTTAATATATTGGGCGTACACGAGTTACATATGTTTTATGTATGATTTTATGTATTCGGTGTGGACCCTAAAGCACATGATTGATGAGATGTTTTGTGTTGAGTAAGGAACTCTATAGTACATGAGTATTTGAATGGTTGTGTTGAGCAAAGAGCTCAGGAGCACATGAGTGTTTAAGTTGTGTTGAGCGAGAAGCTCTCGAGCACATGAGTGTTTTGTTGTGTTGAGTGAGGAGCTATCGAACACATGAATTATGTAAACCTTTGTGTTGAGCAGGAAGCTCTGAAGCACATGAAAATATAATTGGAAGTGTTGGGCATAAGCCCTGGAACCTTCCAAGTTGATGTTGAGCATAAGATCTGGAACATCGGATCCTTGGTCATTGTATCCCTAGGTGTATCCTACAAGTACATCCTAGTATTAGTGTTCAGCGAGGAGCTCTGGAATTGCACTAAGTTTGTAACTCTCTCTTTTTAGCGTTGAGTATGGGCTCTCAATTGCGCTAAGAGTTACTGAAAAGAATTAATTATGTCGAGTGAAAACGACTCAAGTAAAATATTGATCTCATCTCACATATTTATAGGTGATTAAATGAAAATTCGAATTTCTATATCTCATCAAGTACTGAAGAACTACCATGTTATACGAGGGAATCCAGCATGCAAGGATGTTTAGAGTTGTTTAGCCTAGTAGACCTAACCACCTACCTCACGGCCTTAATAAAGAAAGTGTCATAAGTTTAGGGATCATGTTATATGATACCTAAAGATAAATTTTAATATATATATATATATATTATACATGGTATGTATAAGAGTAAGCATAATAATAATATTAAAAAAAGTATAATCAATAAAGAAAATGGTCCATTTATTATTATTATTACTTAAAGATAATTAAATTTTATAACACCTACAAAAGTCCAAATAGGAACTAGTTAAAAGTTCCTAAGTTAAGTATCAAAAGCGGCCTAAATTAAATAAAAGGGTTAAATCAAGAAATTAGATAATTCTTGATTTAACTGCCGCTTTAACTGAAAAGTCTGCCTATAAAGACCCAAGCTAAATAGAGGCATAGGGATCTTCCATCTTTTTGGTGAATCATTATTCTGCCTGTTTATTCTCAAGAAAGTTCTTGGAGAACATTTTTCGTAAGAGGAAAAAGGAGAACTGATTCAGACCTAATATCCAAGTTTGGGAAGCCTTCCCTTAGGAGCTCTAAGCTACTTGCGTGTATGAACCAGCTCCAGGGGATCCGAGTTAGAACCAAGAACGGTTCCGGGACATGGTTGGTGGAACGGGGTAGTTCCCAAGTGATTCGGTTATCTATACAAAGGTCGGATCTGTTTGTGAATTTGTTAATGCTGGGTAAGTGAGTGTGCAGGTTTTCAACCATTGGAATAGCTTCACCTTGCAGGTATGGGGTTCTTGATTTTTCCCTTTCATTAACTAGTACATTTTCTGGTTAAGAAATTTTAGATATTGTTCCATAGTTATTTCTGGCATTTGCTTCCTATTCTATAACTTAAGGGTTTATGATTTTCTTCTAAAATCTATTTCTGCAATATATTTCCTACTGTATAACTTAAGGGTTTATGACTTACTTCTCCAACCTATGTCTGCAATTCATTTCCTGTTTAGAAATATTTTATGTTTTATTTCTAAACACTAGGTCTGCAATTCATTTCTTGTTCAAAGATATTCAAGGATTTTGTTCTTCCAAAGTTATTTCTGCATTTTATTCCCTATCTTTAATTGTAGTTCCAAGACCTAGAACTACTTATGACACATCCTAAATATATATTTCCCCATGGATTCTATTGGCAGATTTCATATTGCGAGTAGTCCTATATTAGAAGTAAAAAGAGTATTTAGTATAAGCTCCAAACAGAACATATTTATAAAATACATTAGATTAAAGTATAGTAATACAGAACCTAAGAAACAAATCATTTTCCCTTATTTAATATAAATAGAACCATAATCAAAATAAAAAATTAAATGCCAAACTTAAGCCATCAAGACCTCTAATGGTCTGAAGCTATATTTTAAATAAACAACACTATAAACGAATTATTACATACTTAAGAATAAACATTAAACCAAATAAACAGTCAAGCTATCGAGACCTTAAATGGTCTGAAGTTACATTAAATAAATAAAAATAATAAACATTGAATCAATTAGCAATTTCCGCCATCAAAGGTCTCTAAGGTCTGTAATACTAAACATTGAATCAATTAGTAATTTCCGCCATCCAAGATCTCTAAGGCCTGCAGGCTTAAGGCCTCATTCATAATAAACAAACCATATAATTAATACACCAACTACTTCTACCCAAATCGTATATCCAAGCAAAAAGTCACCCATCATTTTATTCACATTAAAATATCGTATAAATAAACAGAGGTCACATAATCAAATCATGTGGGAATGAATTCCCAACAAGCCATTTCATTAATCATCTTCTATAACCATCGTGACCCAGGATCGAAATCCTGTGGTATTCACCATAATATCTTTGCAAGTCAGCGTATCAAATCGTGTAGGATTCACTATCTTTTACTAAACGACATGGCATTTCAAGCATACAGACCACACTATTATAATCTCATACACAGGCCGTAAAATAATTCAGCGCATCTCTACACAGAGGTTAAACCCCAAATTGTTTATACGTTGTAACCATTTTGTGGCTCTCGTCCCTTTGCATACAAAACATTAAACACTATCATAAACCCATTTAAAACCCTGTCAACACTATGCCAATAGCAATGACACACATTCAAAGGGTTACACCCACAGTCATGGCCTTTACATTTAAATACACCAGAAGAACCCCAACTACGATTTAAATCATAAAAATGATGCCATCCATTTATTAACAGTCGCAGCTCTAATGGCGAGATGCCATGTTGCCATCTACGGCATGGCTCCAAAGCCCAAACAACTCTGTTAGCAAATCCATTTAAAGAATTTAAAACAAGAATTATCAGACCACATAGAGTCACGCTAGCGCTAAGACAAGAACAATAACCATAAACACACACAAAATGTAAATGCAATACATATCACCTTTATAAACCAAAATAAGATTTTACACAGGCATGTATCCAAGGCCTTGCACCATTGCAAGCAATGGTGTTGTCGCCATACCAAAACATAAACATATTTACAATTTGCATAACCTGTGAATGCTCACCAAGGCCAACATTACTACACAGAGTATACATTTGCAAAAAAAAATACATTTAATCCCGGCCCGAAGGCGCTAAACCCTAACAAAAAACCTTAATTCTTAAATACATCCCTAATGCTTTACTTAATGTACAGACAGTCCCTTTTTCCAGTCGCAGCCATTAAAACCATACTAAGCATTCAACCAACTATGAGTTTCAAACTCTGTCATGATATCCACACAAGAGAAGGAACAAGTTTTAAAAGTTGTTACATCAGGGCTTACCCGAAATGGGTATGGTGTTGACCTCAGGGTGACCCACGACCCGCATTTCCCAAACCCTGCAACCTGCAAACAAAACCAAACTACGATGAGAAGTATGCTTTGAACACCAAACTAAACAACATTTACAACGCTGATAAACCAGTATGAAAGGCATACCTTCCGACGCCGACAACCTCCAAAGCTCTACGCCACAGAACAAACCAGAGACAAAGCTCATGCAACCATGTTGCAAATGACCCAAACCACCCTGCTAGTCCAAGCCCTAAGCTTGAGACCCGCGCATCCCAAAGCTCATTAATGTCGCCACCTTGGCCTCCAATACCATAAATCAAAACCCATAGTATATAGTTAATGCCACCTTCCAACAAAGAGCTACGTTTAATCACCATGGCATATACAATCCATAACATGTGTATCGAATACTTAGGGTATAGCCATATTCCATGGCATATGAAATATGCCATGGAGGGCTATGGTTATGTTTACAAAACTTATACACCAAGGTTTAATAAAACAAGAGCTAAGTTATAAAATTCCATATGTACATTATATACTAGGTAAACATTAACATACAGGAAAGGATAATTCTGGGTCATAAGACCATTAAACCAGTAATAGTAACCAGTACAACATAGGCTAGTGAAAACAGCCAGCCTTGCGTAATTATCAACTAAACCATCATAGTAATCACTATAATAGGACTGTAAGTCTGTCGTAGTCCAAGTTGAGTGCTAGTGACGAACGAGGAGTGTGTCTTGTTCCACTTTCATAATCAGTTTTCATCGTCAAGTGCACCTGCACGCGACAAGGAAAGAAATGCATTAGTTCAGTAAGAACTAAGTAAGCCCCGAAGCGACAAGTGGAAAACAGTTACCTCTCAGGTGTTTACATGGGAAACAAGGTCCGCCACTCCACCCCTCTACAATACGAGTTAAGTCAGAGTTATTTATAAATTAGTAATCGAACTTTATAACCAATGAGTAAGCAATCAAGAAAGCACACATACATATAAATATATAACCATAGAATTCAGATAGTAAGTAACATAACGACAACATAGCACTACATTAATATACGCATCCATAAATCAGAGAACGAGAAGTAAGAACAGCTTACAACAATACAGTGCAGTAAAACAAAATACGACACATTCTGCATAAGTTTAGATAATGTCCAACACAAGTAGTATTTGACTGGCCTAATAAAAAAAAAATTATTTTCAAATTTTGGGGACATTACATTCGTTGTCTGTAAAGGGCTAATCCTGGCAACACCAACTGTTGTAGCTTCTTGTTGGAAGTTCGAAGTTTGAGGCCCAATGGTAACGTGCAATGTGCAACTAGAGACTCACGTCACCCGAGTATCAACTACTACACAGCTACGCCTGGAAGTGCAGATTCCCAATTTCATCTCTTGGTTCCAACGATGCTACGACATACTGCAATGAGTTATGACTCGTGAGTTTGTGACCGCTCTCTCCCCAAGTTCATTTAAAGGGTTCATACTTCATAGCCAAGCTATGGCCTCCAACTTTCAAGGCTCCAAACTCCATATTTAAAAATATATATATTAATCTTTTACAAATCTACAGTTGAAACTTGATAGTTTTCCTCTGTAAGAGACTAAGAGTAAACATGTAACCTGTCTAGTTTTTGGTATCCTCTGTAACCTGTTACTATTAATTTGTTTGATATCATAATCCAATTAACTTATTAACATACTATGTAGTACGAACTTTATAATCAATTATAAAGTTGTATATAGAACTATCAGTTTACAAAACTCTGTACAAAAATATAATAAATTTTATTAAAAACATTCATACATCTTTTAATGTCCAAATTTTATAGTGATTCAAAACTAATACCAATATCTTTTTCTTTTCTTAAATTTTCCATTACCAACTTTTTATCCAATTCCAATATCACCACATTCAAACACAAACTCAAACCATATAACTTAAATTACTACAAACCATACTCATTTGACACTTAGTCCCATGATAGCAAACCGTCGAGATCCTTCTCTACCAAATAGTCAAAACGTTGTTATCCAATTTTAAACTTACTGTTTCTCTCTATAAAGGTTGATGTGAATACAGCTATATATTTTTACTCATGTGAATAAATATGTATGTATGTCAATGATTATGTTTTCAATTTGTCACTCGTTCAATGGTTGTCTTGACATCAAGAACACATTTGCACGTTACTTTAGTGCTAAGGTCAATCTCCACCAAATTTATATCATTACCTTTTGTATGCATCCATATTTGATTCCCATGCACCAAATACTTTCTTGAGATGTGACTCCCTTCTACATTGGCCATTCGTTGATATGTTATTTTTGTTTGTATTTTAGCCTAGTTTGTCTATTGCTATATCTAAATCTAAAAAAAGAATCCATGTCTTTATAAGAACGTGTTTAGTATATTTTTTATAGTAAATTTTAATTTTATATTATTTTAAAAATAAATTTTTCAAAATTTTAATATTCTTTTTTAGGTTTTTCCATCATTTTGATAAAATAATATAATGGATTAAATTAAAATATTTAAAAAATATATTATTATCAAAATATTTTAATAAAATAGAGATGTAATTTGTAAATTTATAAATTCATATTATTTAAATTAAAAATTTAAATTAATTAATTAATTAAAATTAAAACTTTAAATAAATTAATTAATTTAAATTTATGAATTTGAATCTATATAAAATAAATGTTTTTTTTTAATGCTTAAAATTATTAGTATTATCAATTATTTATTTTATTTTTTAACCAAAAATTTATATATATAAATTATATTTTGTTGTTGAACCACTATGTAATGATTGAGTGGATTGCGTAATCTCTCTACCTTGATTCTAAAAATTGGATTAATAAGCGTTAACACATTTTCAAGTAAAAGATAAAATATATACGTGATATTTCCACTAAAAAATTTTAAACTAATATTTGTATCATTAAATCATATTTATTATTGAGTAAATTTATAATATTAAATATAAAATTAAAATTATAAATAATTAATTGTTTTTATTGTATTGTTGATTTTAAAAATTATTTGTTGTAGTGTTCCAAAAAAAAATCCAATGAGTTAAAAGAGTAATTTAAGTTTGTAATAAAGTTATACAAAAATGTTATTACTTTGAGTTGAGGAACTAAATAGGGTTGATGAAAATAAACTATTTCTAATATAAGAGTCAAAAAAGGTTGTCCCATGTGCTTTATCATTTTTTTTATAAACATTGGCAAGTTAGAGGGGAATTTTGGAAGAAGCAAGTTATGTGACACAACTATAGTTAGTATATAGTCATCATTCTTTTTTTCTACATTTATGATATTGTTCTTATGGAGAGGAGTCTATGCGATCTTAACAAGCAACTAAAAATTTTCAAATATTTTTGTATACTCGTATGAATGTTCACTAACAAAACAAAATTTACAATCATCAAATCTAAAATCATTGCCTTTGTTAATTTCATGTATGACAATAACAACTTGGAAGAAGTGAATTCATACAAATATCTCAGAATCAATCTGCATCACAAGCTTAACTTGAACTACAACATTGAGAAAAAGATAAATAGAGGGTGGAAAGCTTATTATAGACTTGAAAACAATTGTAAATTAGCAAACGTTTAGCTAAGAATAAATTAATCTTTGAAATTATTTTCACTCCTAATCTTATATGAATGTGAATTTTGGGATTGTAACATCTCTAGAGAATCCTCGAGAAGAATAGAGCAAATATAAAAGTGTTTTATAATGTATATATTATCTCAAAATCAAATGCAATACACCATACCTTATCATCCTCATGGAAGCTAGCTTTCTCTCGTTAAGAACATTGTTATGACTAGTTACCTAATGTACAAGAAGAAGATAAATAACATGGGAGACAAGAAGCTTCCTAAGATTGCTTCAAAATATAGTTAAAATCATCTATCACTTAAGCAAGGTTGGCATAAATATGTCAAGTTTTGGATAAATCATTAAGAGTCAAGGAGAGCTCACTCTAAAGAAAAATTATAATATTAAAAATATTATTACAAATAACTTGAAGGAGAAGGAGAAGTGATGTGATAAAGAATTAGAGAATAAAAGAAAATAAAGATACTCTAAAAAAGATCAACTTTAATCTCCAATATCAAAAGCATCTCTCAGTTTTAATTATTTTAAGAGAATCAAAATTTGAGGACATAATAAACTTTGTCTAACGAACATTTAAATCCCACTTTGTAAAAAGTTTGAATAAATAATATGAGTTTTAATTATTTTAAGAAAATCAAAATTTGAGGGCACAATAACCTTGGTCTAATGAACATTTAAATCCCACTTTATAAAAAGTTTGAATAAATAATATTAAATTCATGGGAGAAACATGGATACCTATGTTTTTAGTTTATTTAGTGATGGACAAGATCCTTGAAAAAAATAATTATATATAGTGAGAAAAATATCATTAAAATTACTTTATTCCAAAGAGAAATATACATACTTGTGTTCTTAATTTATTTACAATGGACAATATCTTTGAAAATTATTAATTATGAGTATGAAGATTAGAAAAATATTTTTAAAAAATAATTTTATATAAAATTTTAAACATACAATTCCTAACTTGAAAAAAAAACACATTAAACATATATTTTAAATATCTAGTTTTATATAATAATATATTATATTAAAATAATAAATTTAATTAATAAAAAAAACTATATATTAATTATATATTATAAACATATAGTTTTATATTATATTAAAATAATATATTTAACTAAATATAAAATAGTAAAAAATAAAATTTTATATTTTAATTAATGATATTTTATAGTAATAGTAAAGATTTAACATATAAAGTAGGATAATGATGATGGTTGTTAACTCTCATTCAAAACAATTTTCTTCTTTTTAATTTTTAAAAGATTACTTGGATTAGTGTAAAAATAAATAAAAAATAAAAACTTAGAAATATTGATGATGATGATAATGGTTAACGTTTTCTCAAACCAAAATTTTGTCTATGAGACCTAAAGAAACGAATTATTTAGTTTGCTTTAAAATTGTATTCCTTTGCTCAAAGAGCTTGGAGAGAAGCATCCTGAGCTCACTATAATTTTGACATGTTAAAAGGCTAGGAAGGTGAGTATTGCAACAAAGAAATTATGAAACTCAAATCTAAAGTGGGTGTACACAGGGAACTCTAAGAGGAAGTGATTTTCATCCTCAATGTTCATATTCTCATAGATATGGTATATCCTTTCCACCCATGGTGTTTTAGGAACTTCCCAATTACCTCTTTCATTGCATGGAGCTCATGAGATTTCGTTCTTATCCTAGCCATATTAATTTTTTTCTTTGAACTAGTTAAAACAGAGAGATACTTTTGATCTTCTAGGGTAGGGTTGATGACCTCCTTATAATATCTTAATTTTCTTTTAGCCTCTAAATCTTTCTCACACCACATTTCTCTTTAAACTTAAAAGTAACAATATTTTTAATGTTATTAATATTTTGCAATGCAACATTTTCGTCGATCTCTCAATGGTCTAACTAGGCCCTCGTATCTTTATACCAACCTCGTTTGAGCCTCACTTGGTTTTGGATGGAATTTAAAGCTAGCTTAGGAAGTCTATGGTCTCCCATGTTATTGATTTTGTGCTTGTACAACAAGAGGCTAGTCATAGCTAGGCTCTTGATAGGGGAAAGAACCACTTCTATAAGGAGAATGGGGTAGGGTGTATTGCTTTTAATTTTGAGGTTATACGTTAGATTTGCTCAATATTTCTCCAATATTCTCTAGAGATGTTGCAACCCCAAACCTCACATCCATACAAGATAACAGAAGTGACTAAAGTTTCAAAGAGGATCTTTTTTTCATTCCACATCACAAGGTTTGTTGCTTTACAATTATTTTCAAGACCAAAATAAGCTTTCCACCCTCCATTAATCCTTTTCTCAATCCTATAATTCCAATTGAGCTTGTGATGAATATCAATTCCTAGGTATTTGTAAGAAAACACTTCCTCCAAGTTGTTATTGTCATACACAAAATTAGGGTAAGTGTCCTTCTTGGATTTGATAATCATAACTTTTTGTTTTGTGAGTGTTAACAGTCATACCCATGATAGAGCAAAAAACTTTAAGAAGTCTTAGTTGCTTATCAAGATGAGATGGACACCTTGCGAGAAGAACAATATGGTCAGCATAGAGAAGAAGGATGATGACTATTCCAGCTAAGATCGTCCGAGCACAGCCTGCTTTCTCTAAGAAACCTTCTAGATTATCGATATAAATGCCAAATAGGGTAGGGGAGAGGGGGCAATCTTGTTTAACTCTGATATTACACTTAATATCTTTCGAGCACCCCTCATTGCTCTTAAACTTGGAAATGACATTCTCGTATAACCTTATTACGAGAGCTCTCAACTCGAAAAGAACCTTTAACTCTTCTAATCTATTCCACAAGTTATTTCTAGATACCGTATCGAAAGCCTTTCTAAAATCAAAAGAGATTGGATTTATCATTACAACATTAATATTGTAATAAAAGATTATAAAAAATAAAGAAATTAAATTCTTATAGGAAACATATATATTTACTTTTTTAATAAAGAAAAATATATTTTACTTATGTATATAATCAACTTGTTTTACAATATGAAATTTCTTAATTTTTGTATTCACCTTTTAAAATAGAATTATATTTATAAATAATATAGAATTATGTTTATAAATAATAATATAAGGTTATCAACTCTACACTAAAAATGTAAGATGTGAATAAAAAAATTATTAATTTAAATTATATCATTAAAAAAATTGATTATGAAAATCAATTTTTAATAATATGTGTTACATGTATTTATATTAATACAATTTTAAAATATTTATTATAATAATATTTTTATCTTCACATTTTATTCAATACAATTATCATAATATAGCAATGATTTTTTTAAAGCTTTTCCACAACATAATTAAGATTTTAAGGAAAAACCAAATTGTTCTTTTACAATTAATTTCAATAAAAGTTAAAAACAAGCATCACTATCAATTAAAAGATATTTTTATAAATAATAAGATGACAACCAGTCAACCATTATAAAAACTTTACACATGATATTTCTGCTCTCAAGAATATTTTGCACATGATATTTCTAATCTCGAGAAGATTTTGGTCGTTCATAATTACAGAATCCAAAACATAACGTCCCGTCATTTGAATATTTTCCATGAAAGATTCCAAGCATTCATGGATGCATTCAGGCTTCAGAGCACGCGTAGACTAGAAACCCTAGCCAGATATATTGAACACTTGCAAGTGATTGAACCGATCGTAATAATGAAAGATAACCCTAGTCAGATATATTGAGGAACCAATTAAACACCTCCAGCTTATTGAACCGATCGTAATAGTGAAGAATGTGGATCGCGTTTGAATCGGATTTTCCACTTTGCCTTCGTTCAATTGGTCATTCTCCTTCGATGATGAGAATCTAAACTATTGGTCATTCTCCTTCGATGATGAGAATCTAAACTGGTACTTTTGTATAACTTCATTATTATAATTAATCATCATTATTCAATGCTTTGCACTATAAGAACTCTGTACTAATGGTCATTTTCATTCTTTGGGCTCTCTTCTTCAATGCCGGCAGTAGAAGAGAGAGAGCACATTTCCTGCATTGGTTGAAATATCATTGGAGGAGCTGTGCTCCCTTTCTTCTTCTCTCGACTTTTTTTGAATTACAGCTACGATCATGAAGATATCATCATACTTGTCTGCATATTTTTTCTTTTTAATTGTAAGTTAACAGTTTGGCTACAATGTAATGCTGTGCTCTCTGTCTTCTTCTCAACGTTCTTTAATATTTTTTGAATTACAGCTACGATCCTGAACATATCATCATACTCGTCTGCATATTTTTTCTTTTTAAGTGTAAGTTAACAGTTTGGCTACAATGTACTGCTGTGCTCTCTGTCTTCTTCTCAATGTTCTTTAATATTTTTTGAATTACAGCTACGATCCTGAACATATCATCATACTTGTCTGCATATTTTTTCTTTTTAATTGTAAGTTAACAGTTTGGCTACAATGTACTGCTGTGCTCTCTGTCTTCTTCTCAACGTTCTTTAATATTTTTTGTTTGAATTACAGCTACGAACCTGAACATATCATCATACTTGTCTGCATATTTTTTCTTTTTAATTGTAAGTTAACAGTTTGGCTACAATGTACTGCTGTGCTCTTTGTCTTCTTCTCAACGTTCTTTGAATTAAAGCTCTTTATCTATTTTTTCTTTTTAATTGGAAATGCTACATTGTCCTCCTTTCATTGTTGTTAAGAGCGCTTACGCTAGTTAGATTAGTTTGCTTCATCCAGTGATTCTAATTGTGCACTGGAATTATTCATTAATATTGTTCACAACTACGTAAACTATTAAAAAGTGAGTTTGATTTTGAATTTCAATTATGAACAAGCTAAATTACAAGTTACACGTTCATCGTCTCATTTTCATTTTCATTTTAACATGCACGAATAGATATGATATTTATTTTATGAGTTACACGTTCATCGTCTCATTTTCATTTTCATTTTAACATGTGAATAGATATGATATTTATTTTGATATTCATATGTGAAGGCTTTAAGAAGTATATCAATTGTCTACAGGCTGGTNTCGTCTCATTTTCATTTTCATTTTAACATGTGAATAGATATGATATTTATTTTGATATTCATATGTGAAGGCTTTAAGAAGTATATCAATTGTCTACAGGCTGGGACAGTGAAATATTTATTTTTCGTTGTAGAAATCCTTTAGCCGTTCAGCTGCAAAGTACTAAATCTTTATCCTGGCATTGTATAACTTGTGAGCATGCAATACGCTGCTCTGCATCATGCATCTCAGATAGCCCGGTCTTCTAACTTGTTGGGATGTTTGTAAGATCTATTATATTATAAGATTGATAGTTTTATTAGCAATAATACTATATTATAAGATTGATAGTTTTATTAGCAATAATATTATAGTATAAGATTGATAGTTTTATTAGCAATAATATTTGTTATTGAAAGTTACAGGTATATGTGTTTATACTTTAGAAGGTGTTTATACTTTAGAATTTGAGATGAAATAGTAAGTATGAAGAAGGAAGTGATTATGCCTTTACATATCCAGTTTAGATCTTTATTACATGAACAAACCATCACTTGCAGGTATGTTGCACCTTCATTGATTATTTTGAAAGGTTCACTTCGGTTTACTTATTGAAAAAGAAGAGTCATGTCTTGTTGTTCCCCTCAAATTGCTAGCTCAGGTCAAACCAGGTCCTTAAAGACTATTTATTCCCCTCAAATCCGGTTTGAGACACCTTTTTCTTTCCTAAGCCGTGGGGAAGAACTGACTGTATGAAAGGTCAACCGAGTCAATATATCGTATTCATTTAGCATGTCTTAACAAGCATTTGTGGTATCTTGTCACAAAGTAACCCTGTATGGTGTAAGGTTTGTGTAACACAAGTTTTTGCAAATAAATGTATGTATCCTAAGACTCTAACGATCCTTCCACTCACGGGGACTTCACTTAGTGAACATCTCACATAGCACGTGCGATCGTGGGATATTAAAGAATACCCTTAATTTTCAGAGATATTGACCCAAACTATTTTTGTTGAAACCCCCTCCCAATACTTAAAACCTCCTCCCCACCCCTTTTTATACCTCAATCCTTATAGACCACCCTACTCACCCCCACCTTAAACCCCTCATCCCCCAATACCTGCAATATATTGGTTCAATTTTTAATAATTTTAAAACCCACAATATGAACTAACGTGATAGGATATTGGTCAACAAGTGAAGCCCCCGTGCTTCCACTCAAATAACGTAACTACAAGACCCAAGGAAATAACTCAGTCCACAAATGGAAGATTTCCATATGCATAACACTCCAAAAGCATTAAAGAAACAAGTTACAAGTTATCACTGATGACATATCTTTTAAGTCACTATATATTTACAATGTTATTAACATTTTTGAGTAATTAACTCATTATGAAAATTTGAAAAACCTTTTATCTAATATAACAAACCATTAAGTTTTGTAATATTTTTCTTTAATGAAAATTGATTTCAGTGAATGATAACAATTAATATCATCAATATTAATATTGTTATTTGGATAAACAATTTTCAAAATCCAGTTTTATTGATTAACGTTTTAGATGTATCCACTTGTGAGCAATACTATATAACCCGGTATGATTGATTAACAGCTTTTTAGGTTTATGCATTTAGGTTGATTAACACTCAGATTTTTAGGTTTAATATACAGTGTTATGACATTCACTCTAAGGGTTAATTCATATTTCCATTATATATATAGACATTCATTTCTATAATTAATCCATATTTCCACATTGAAATGATTATATACACTGGGGTATGACTTTCACTCTCACACTTAATTCATATTTTCACATTGATTAATAATATAAATTAACTTTTATTTCCAAGTTATGCCTACATAACTATTGTTATTATAGTCACCATCTTTCTTTTCTACATTGATGGTATTGTTCTTATGAAAAGGATTCTATGCTATCTCAACAAGTAACTAAAAAATTTCAAGTATTTTTGTATACCAGTATGATTGTTCACTAACAAAACAAAAGTTACGATCATCAAATCTAAAACTTAGCATTGAGAAAAAAATGAATAAAGGGTGGAAAGCTCATTATAACTTGAAAACAATCGAAAATTAGCAAACCTTTAGCTAAGAATAAATTAATCTTTGAAATTATGGTCACTCCTAATCTTATATTAATGTGAATTTTGGGGTTGTATCATCTCTAGAGAATCCTCTAGAAAGATAGAGCAAATATAAATGTGTTTTATAATATGATATTATCTCAAAATCAAAGGCAATACACCATAGCTTATCCTCTTCATAGAAGCTAGCTCTCTCCCATTAAGAACATGGTTATGACTAGTTACCTAATGTACAAAAATAAGATAAACAACATGGGAGACAAGAAGCTTCCTAAGATTGCTTCAAAATATAGTTAAAATCATCTACCACTTAAGCTAGGTTGACATAAAGATATAGAGTTTTGGCTAAATCATTGGGAGTCAAAAAGAGCTCACTCTAAAGAAAAATGATAATATTAAAAATATTATTATAAATAACGTTAAGGAGAAGTGATGTGATAACTAATTAGAGGATAAGAGAAAATAAAGGTACTCTAAGAAAGTGATCAACTTAAATCTAGAATATCAAAAGTATCTCTAAGCTTTAATTATCTTAAGAGAGTCAAGATTTGAAGACACACTGAACTTTTAAATTCCACTTTATAATAAGTTTGAATATATAATATGAAATTCATTGGAGAAGCATGCATAACTATGTTTTTAGTTTCTTTACTAAGGACAAGATCCTTAAAACAAATATATATATATATATATAAAGTTGAAAGAAATACCATTTAAAATATATAATCTTATTCTAAAGAGAAACATACATACCTATATTTTTAAAGTTTTTACAATGAACAAAATCTTTGAAAATTATTAATGATGATGTGTATTGAGATAGAGAAATACTCTTAAAAAAATAATTTTATTCTTTTTACTAACAACTATATAAAATTTTAAACATATAATTAATAAAGTGAAAAAAAACACATTAAACATATTTTTTAAATATACAGTTTTATATATATTAAAATAATAAATTTAATTAGTAAAAAATTTATATATTAATAATAAATATTACATATATATTATAAACCTATAATTTTATATTATATTAAAATAATATATTTAATTAAATTTAATTTAGTAAAAAAATAAAACTTTATATTTTAATTAAGGATATGGTATAGTAGTAGTAAAGTATTTAACATATAAAATATGATAATAATGATAATGATTGTTAACACTCACTCAAAACAATTATCCTCTTTCTAATTTTTTCTAATTTTTAAAAGGTTATTTGAATTAGTGTAAAATTTAAAAATAAAAAGGTTAAAATTATTAATGTTATAGTAAAAGATTATAAAAATGAAAGAAATTAAATTTTTATATAAAAAATAAGATATATTTACTCGGCTTTTATATATATAATTTGTGTTACCATTTGAATTTTTTTTTTTTTATACAGTTTTTAAAATGGAATTATATTTATAAATCTAATGTTTTTAAATAATAATATAAGGTTATCAACTATACAATAAATAATAAAATACAAAATTTGTTGAATAAAAAATTGTTAATTTAAATTATAACATTAAAAAAAGTTAATTATAAAAATCACTTTTAATAATATGTAGTGTATTACATATTTATATTAAAACAATTTTAAAATATTTATTATAATAATTTTTGTGTCTATAATTTATTCATCACACTTCATTCATCACATTTATAACAATATAGCAATGATTTTCTTAAAACTTTTCCACAACATAATTAAAATTTTAAGAAAAAACTAAATTGTTGTTTTACAATTGATTTCAATAAAAGTTAAAACCCATCCTATCATTATTATGAATTAAAATATATTTTTATAAATAATAAGATGAAAACCATTATAAAAACTTTACATATATAATATTTCTGCTCTCAACAATATTTTGCACATGATAATTAAAATTTTAAGAAAACACCAAATTGTTCTTTTACAATGGATTTCAATAAAAGTTAAAACCCATCATTATTATGAATTAAAATATATTTTTATAAATAATAAAAGGACAACCATTATAAAAACTTTACAGATAATATTTCTGCTCTCAAGAATATTTTGCACATGATATTTATCATCTCAAGAAGATTTTGGTCAAGAAGATTTTGGTCCTTCATAATGACAGAATCCAAAACATGACGTCCCGTCATTTGATTATTTTGCATGAAAGATTCCGAGCATTCATGGATGCATTCAGTGTTCAGAGCAGGCGTAGACAAGAAACCCTAGCCAAATATATTGAACCAATTAAACACTTCCAACTTATTGAACCGGTCAGATATATTGAGGAACCAATTAAACACCTCCAACTTATTGAACCGATCGTAATAGTGAAGTATGTCGATCGCGTTTGGATCGGATTTCCACTTTGCCTTCATTCAATTGGTCATTCTCCTCCTTCGATGATGAGAATCTAAACTGGCACTTTTGTATAACTTTATGAGTATAATTAATCATCATTATTGAATGCTTTGCACTATAAGAGCTCTGTACTAATGTTCATTTTCATTCTTTGGCCTCTCTTCTTCAATGCCTGCAGTAGAAGAGAGAGCAGAGACCCTACACTGATTGAAATATCATTGCAGGAGCTGTGCTCCCTTTCTTCTTGTTTTTTGAATTACAGCTACGATCCTGAAGATATCATAATACTTGTCTGCATATTTTTTTCAACAGTTTGGCTACAATGTACTACTGTACTCTCTGTCTTCTTCTCAACATTCTTTGAATTCAAGCTATCACTTAAGATATCATCACACTTGTTTGCATATTTTATCTTTTTAATTGGAAGTTAAACCGTTTGGCTACAATGTGCTCCTTTTATTGTTGTTAAGAGAGATTAGGCTAGTTAGATTGCTTTGCTTCATCCAGCGATTCTAATTGTGCACTGGAATTATTCATTAATATTGTTCACAACGAGGTAAACTATTAAGAAGTGAGTTTGATTTTGATTTTCACTTATGAACAGGCTAAATTACAAGCTACACGTTCATCGTCTCATTTTCCTCCAACATTTTCATTTTAACATGTGAATATATATGATATTTATTTTGATATTCATATGTGAAGGTCACTGGTCTACAGGTACAGTAAAATATTTATTTTTCGTTGTAGAAATCCTTTAGCCGTTCAGCTGCAAAGTACTAAGACTTATCCTGGAATTGTATAACTTGTCTCAAGCATGCAATATGGTACAGTGAAATATTTATTTTTCGTTGTATAACTTGTCTCAAGCATGCGATATGCTGCTCTGCATCATGTATCTCAGATAGCCAGGTATTCTAACTTGTTGGGATGTTTTTAAGATCTATTATAGTATAAGATTGATAAGCACTATTGAATTAGGTTTTATTTAGGTTTTATTAGCAATAATATAGGTTTTATTAGCAATAATATTTGTTATTGGAAGTTATAGGTATAGGTGTTTATATTTTAAAATTTGAGGTGACATAGCAAGGATGAAAAAGCAAGTGATTTTGCCTCTACATATCTTGTTTACAAGACCCAAGGAAATGGCCTAATAGATATCTTGTTTACAAGACCCAAGGAAATAGCCTAATTCACAAATGGAAGATTTTGGTATGCACATGACATTCCAAAAGCTTTAGGGAATAGAGCACTCATAAAGTGATTACAACTAAACATGAAAAATAAGTAACACATAACTTGTTCATAACATTTACGGCATATCCTTTAAGTGGCTATATACTTACAATGCTCTTAACATTTTTGTCCAAAAGCTTTAGAGAATAGAGCATCGGGATAAAATGATTACAACTAAACATGAAAAACATGAAAAACAAGTAACACATAATTTGTTCATAACACTTATGGCATATCCTTTAAGTGACTATATCTATATTGTTAACATTTTTGAGTAATTAACTTACAAATTTGAGAAACCTTCTATCTAACCTTTTATATAACAAACCATTTAGTTCTTTAATATGTTTCTTAAACTAAAATTGATTTCAGTGAATGATAACAATTAATATCATTAATATTGTTATTTGGATAAACAATTTTCAAAAACAACACATATGGCATATCCTTAAAGTAGTGTTAACATTTTTGAGTAATTAACTCATTATAGAAATTTGGGAAACCTTCTATCTCACCTTTTATATAACAAACCATTTAGTTCTTTAATATTTTTCTTTAACGAAAATTCATTTCAATGAATGATAACAATTAATATCATTAATATTTTTATTTGGATAAACAATTTTCAAATCCAGTTTGATTGATTAACACTACCTATATAATCCCGTATGATTGATCAACGCTCAGCTTTTTAGGTTTAACATGTACAGTGTGTTATGGCATTCACTCTAACCGTTAATTCATATTTCCACATCGATATTACTAGATATACAGTATGTAATGACATTCTCTTCCATAGTTAATCCATATTGAATTACTATATTACAATGTGTTATGACTTTCACTCTCACAGTTAATTCATATTTCCACATTGATTAGCAACATAAATTCGTTTTACCTTGGATTTAGCTGTTCAGAAGTTGCCTACATTTAAAATGTTTCGCTCATAAGTCATATGATCTTCATGGCTAGCGTGAAAGGACTTTAATCTTGAATGATACTGTCTTTCTTTCTTTTTTTAAGTAATGTTATGTTTATAGTGGTTTATTTTACTTACTTTGGCAATTAAAGTGTTGAGTGTAATATTTCGGTTTTAACCGGGTTTGCATTAAAGTATATATGATGTAAATATTGTATTTAATTATGGTGTGGAGCTAAAGGCCAAGGCTCTGTCATCCATTTAGTGGCTTATATTTGGGCAATTAAAATTGATGGCTATGCAAATTGATAGCTATGATATTTCATGCTATCACGGCACATTATAATTTGGACATCATGTACATATACAATTTAATTAAAATACCCACAACCAGCTATGTCAATGCAACATTATAGAGATGGGGGCATGGTTTCCTAAGGAATAGGGGGGAATAATTCAAACCCTTGAGCCAACAATGTTTAGCCAAATGTCAAAGAGAGAACCCATCAAACTCTCAACCACCCACTTTGTCTTTTGTGCCCAATCATTTATTTCTTCCATAAATTGGTTGGGTTAGTGAATGCATGGGGATGGGAAGAGTGTGGTAGCCAAATTTGAATGGAGAAGTGTAATATCCTAAATTTTGGACCTAACACCTATCGACATGTGCCTATTGATTACGATGATTATCTTGATCTTTTATTTTTATATTGGGTCGAAGACCCCACTGCATATGAACATGATGATTTGTTTTATATATTGGGTCTAAGCCGATTATTGATGATATATATATGTTGTTTGTTTTTTGTGTTGGGAGTGGAACCTGAAGCACATGATTGATGAAATGTTTTGTGTTGGGCGTGGACCCTGAAGCACATGATTGATGTAATGATTTGTGTTAAGCAAGGAGCTCTGGAACATATGGGTGAATAATGTTTGGTGTTGAGTGAGGAGCTCTGGAGCACCTGAGTGATTAATGTTGTGTCGAGTGAGGAGCTCTCGAGCACATGAATACTTACATTTGTGTTGAGCGAGAAGCTGTGGAACACATGAAAAGATAAGATTTGGAAGTGTTGGGCATAAGCCCTGGAGCCTTCCATCTTGATGTTGAGCATAAGCTCTGGAGCATCGGATCCTTGGCCATTGTATCCCTAAATGTATCGTACAAGTACATCCTAGCATTAGTGTTGAGCGAGGAGATCTGGAATTGCACTGAATTGTAACTCCATGTTAAAGCGTTGAGTATGGACTCTGGTAAGCGCTAGGGGTTACTGAAAATAATTTAATAAACTTCCAAGTGAAAACGACTCAAGAAAAATATTGATCTCATCATACTTATTTATAAGTGATTAAATGAAATTTTGAATTTCTGTATTCACGTCAAAGTACTGAAGAGATACCACGTTATACGAGGGAAATCCAACATGCAAGGATGTTTAGATTTGCCTAGCCTAGTAGACGTAAACCATCTACCTACTTGACCTTAATGAAAAAGTGTCATTAAGTCTAGGGATCATGGTATATGATGCCCAACGACAAATGTTAATAAAGTGTTATATTATTATGTACTCTATGCATGTTATGTATAAAGAATTAAGTATATTAATAAATAAATAAAATAATGGGAGATCCATCAATTATTATTTATTATGAAATATTAATAAATAGTATAATGTCTATAAAAGTCCAAGTAGGAACTAGTAGAAAGTTCCTAAGTTAAATTATTAATAATTAACCCAAAGTAATTAAAAAGGGTTAAATCAAGAAACCAAGGTTTCTTGATTTAACTGTCTCTTTGACTAAAAATTCTGTCTATAAAGACTCAAGCCAAGGAAAAATATATATTGCATTTGTCAGCAAAGGCTTACCTTAGAATTCGTCAAAAGAAAACTAGTTCAAAGGTAAAAGTAACTATGTGTGTGTGTGTGTGTATATATATATATATATATAGCGTTTAAATGGTACTATAAGTTAACCTACTAACTAATTTTAAATCAACTAAAGAACAGAGTATAAATAAAGCAAAATTAATAAATCATTCAAGACCTTTCAAGGTCTGCCTTACTAAAACATAAACTAATATTTAAACATCTCCCTTTAAAATAAATATCATCATAAATAACCAAACAGAGAAGATATCGTGACCATCCATGTGGTCCAATACCAAATCTCTGTAATCTTATCAAGTCCACCGTCCAAATCACTTAGACAATAAACGCATCCATTTACATAACTCAATTGTTATAATCCATAGTCCTATTATTACAGTCATCCTTTTATAAAACATAAAGTGTTTAAAGGTCCCATCTAAATATACACATAGTCGTCACATAACCTTAAACAATTAATAATTAAAACCCATTTTGCCAACAGAGGTTGCGACATTGATTCCTATGGATGTCCAGACCCAAGGAAAAAACAATAATAACAAACCATAGCATTTTATATACAAACAGTAAGCAAATCGCATAACCATCATTACACTGGCCACGCTATACAACTACTGTATGCGGGTTGTGATTTATAAATACACCAAATGCTATGTAATAAACAAATTCCTACGCCATCAGTGAGGTCGTAAGACCCTAACTACATTAACGGCCTCGACCAAAGTCTTAACTTAACACACAGTCTTTCCAAAATAACCCTACATTAAACATTAGTCATCGTGGTTTCCCCACCCATGGCTCTTCACAGTCCACATCGCATAAGAACTAATAACAATAATTAAAACCCTACACTAAGCTATTGCAGCACTGTGGAAAAGGCTCATGCCATTCACGGAATGGCCTACACCCATGCTGTCAATGTATTTACAGTATAAAAAAACTAAACAACATCGTTATTTACAGAGCATTCGAGAGCAGACGAATGCCTTGTCACATACCCATATTAACAAACAAACAAACACAGAATAGAATCGTATTATACACAATATGAAATAATAACCATGGTAATCGTATCCATTTACACATTGGGCATCAAATTCACTATACAGTCATGATTTAAGACCAAAAACCAAGTTACACAGGCATTCCAATGGGCTAACGCACCATTGAAAGCAATGGTGCATCCCATGGCTAAAAGGCTCAAATAAAATAACGATTTACATAACCCAAACTTATTTACACAGAGTCGAATGGATTACGAGTACTTCATGGCTCAAATGCCTTAGCAAATTAATAAAATCCAAATCTATAATCATAAGCCCAAAGGAAAACTCCAAACCCCACAGAGAATCCCCAAACCCAAACGACGAAACAACACGCAAGCAGGCCAAGAGGCAACAAGCTCATGCTTGTTAAGCAGGATTACCTTGCACCTTGGCTCCATAGTCAATACCACGATAGAGTTGGAGCCACGCTGCCTCCTCACAATATTTCGGCACTTGCAAACACCAACCGAAACCATGATGAGAAGTATGAGAAGTTAAGAGCCTTAAACCTGAAACAATGCGCAGACATATAAACTAGAACAAAGTATACCTTATGATCGGTAGGCTGCCTCCATGGTTTTCTTCCTGCGTAGAGCCAAAATGCACAAACCCAAAATGACAAACACAATGCACAACCATCGTGAGCCAAGCCTAAGGGAAGGCTGCCACAATTTCCAAGAACATTAAATGCACCAGCTGGTGGCCATTAACGTGATACCAAACCCACTCTCCATAGTTAAGCTCCGTTGCATTCCTGACCTCCTTTTCCCTTTGCAGAGCTTAAACCCTATTGGCATATGGTACAACCATATGTTATATTCGCTACCCCTTTCATATCACCATGTAACATTACAATGTATACATTATAACAAGTTTAATATATTATAATGATAAGGTTTAAGTGTAGAGTCCATATATGGTCTGCGCTAGCCTTAAGTCAACCCCAAGACTTATGCATTAATATAATGTATGTACCTTAGTTTTAGGACCTGATAACATGTGAACCTTAGGCATTAATCCATAAACTTAACACAACACACATAAGCCCTAAGCTTACATTACAATGATAAGGTTTAAGTGTAGAGTCCATATATGGTCTGCGCTAGCCTTAAGTCAACCCCAAGACTTATGCATTAATATAATGTATGTTCCTTAGGTTTAGGACCTGATAACATGTGAACCTTAGGCATTAATCCATAAAATTAACGCAACACACATAATCCCTAAGCTTATGCTTAGTGAACATGGCATATGTAATATGCCATGTTAAATACTTTAACCCTCATAAAAATCAATGGCTTGGTTTTGAAGGCCACGTACTTAACCTGCAAATAGAAAACATAAGAAGTGTTAAAAGTTTTAAATAAACTAAAACATAAACTGTAATAAATACCAAAATGTGAAATATAGAGTTACAAGACCATAAGGAAGCATATCTACTGAATAAGAATCTAGCAGTAATAGTTAAAATTGACGAGAATAAGATGTATACCTGTTATAAATCAGAGTCGGTAAAGGAACCAAAGTCCACCAGTAGTATGCTCTTTAAGATCTTGTCGCAAAGTATGAACTGCATGTGAAATAGAACAGTTGCCTTAGTTCAGAGAACTAAGCCTGTGAACAAGTAAACACCTTTACCTCTCAAACCATCATGGGAGAACGAGTACCGCCACTTCGCCCCAATTAACAAATGCGACTATGTAGAAAGGACGAAGCATTTACACTAGTGACAACACATAAGCGACAAAAGTATAAACATAATACTAAAGCAGTAAATAGCAATATGATATCATAAGTAAAATACATTAAAAATAATAACTAAAAGTAAAAGACAGAGCGTAAGAACAGCTTACAAATAAACAGTGGTACATGAAGTGTACAACAGAGTTCCTCAAGTGAATAATGTTTCGTCTAGGTAGTTTCTGCTAGCCTATAATAATAATAAAAATTCAATTTTTTGGGACATTAGAAGAAGCCATCAGATTTTGAAAACGTGTTTTGACTTCTTGGGCAAGTAAAAACCCACAAATGCATGCACATTCCATTATGCATGGACGTCATCCTCTTCCTCGCATGTTTTGAGCTCTTGGTTGTTTTTCCTCACTCATCGTTCATTCACTTTGGTCTCTCTCACGCAGCTGGAGCTTCATGTGTGTTTGCATTCACGTTTTTTGTTGGTTTCCTCATTTTCCCCATGGATGGGAGGTCGATTTTGTAATGCTTAGTGGTTGGGTTGTCTCCCTCACGAATTGATGCCATTTTCCTCATTTTCCATGCCCAGGAAATTCATTTTTGTGTTGTTGAGTGAATGGCCAACAAGGATTCATGATTTTGGGGTTTATAGCAGTCGTTTTTTATCATGAAATGCCCAGAATCATTGTTGAGTATGAATTGCTCACCCAGGGGTCAATTTCTCCATTCTACCAATACGTTTTTGGTTGAAAAACGTTTTTACTCAAACCCAGAACTTGCATTTTTGTTGTGTGTGCATCATTTGTTTTAGTGTGAACTGGTTTAGAGTGGAACTAGGGAAAAAATAGCTTGATAAACCTAGTGTGGAAAGGAAGCTCACAGACAATACAAGAGGGGTTGTTTTTTCTTCTTTGCACACCCTGAAGAGCATTGAAATGGAAGCATAGCCTGAGGGACTGTGTAGTAGAGAAGGGGATGCTTCCTTGTGTTGGGTTTGTAGGTGTTGGGAAATCCAAGCCATATCGTGTGTAGGTGTCCATAGCTCTTTGGTTGAGCTCACTAGCTTAGCAATTCAACCATTCCACCTCCTTAGCAGCCTAATAAACCCAAGTGTAGTTTTTCCTTGGTTGGATTTTGATATGTCTTTGGCTATGTGTGAGCCTGTTGTAGTTCCCTTATTCCTTGTGGGAATCATTCCCAGGTCGGGGGTTGTAGTGCTACTGAAATATTGATGAGCACACTAGCCTATGGTTGGGTGGAACGTTGCAGCGACATAGCTCGTTGTGGGACAAGCTCCTTTCAAGATAAGTATCTCGTGTGTTTAATCAGTGCAACTGTATTTATTTGCTTGATAAATTATGATGAACATGTTGAATGAAATGTATTTTCTTTTGTTGTAGATTGCATCATGTATTTGTAAATGTTTTATGTTCAATGCATTTTTATTATGTTTATGTTCATGGAGCTAGTTTCCATGTTTAAATGATAGCAACATCTTGCAGGTGGCATCCTCTAGCAGGGGAGGGGACTTGACATTGAGTTTAGACATGTCTACATTTATAATAAACACTTTTTATAATTTAATAAACTCCTCTCTGTATTTTTATTTAGCATAATATAATTACAACAATTTTGACTTGTTAATGTCTTATTAGTCCTTGCCTTCGGGCTAGCAGGGACTATAGGATTCGGTCTACCATTTTTTCTTTAAAATGGCACGCAACTCAAAATTTATAATCCTAAGTTTTTATTAAAACCAAAATTAAACACTTGTGTGAGACCAATCAACGACCGAAACCTTTTCTATAGACCAACCAACAAAATCAACCTCTTATTTGGCCTCTTTTCGAGGCAGACATGTTTTCAATATCATGTTATCCTAAGTTTTAAAGTTTTTCATGGGATGTTTTATGGATTTAATTTATGAGTTTTATTAATGCTATTTTTTTCTTTAGCATTAGTTTCATAGTGAATCTCAACATTAAATATTCGCTTAATCTCTACAAGGCACCACTTTCCCTCTTTACCTCTAAAAGTTGCCACAGGAGCCCTTTTGCCCTTTGCTCTGCCAAGCTACCACGAGAGCCCTTTGATCATGGTCATGGACACTTCTATGATTTCCACTACACCATTATTCACCTTGCACAACACCACTATTCACAACCTTCTACTTGCAAATTCTGCAACATAGACTATTCTTGTTGGTGCTGGTTGGTGCTGGAATGAAAATGGCCTAAGGCCGAATGTAAATGGTCTGAGGATGGGCTTGTTGAATGCAAATATTTTCTCCATTGTTGCTAATCTGTTTAGCTCTATAACATAAACCGATATTTTTGGTGCTCAACAAAAGCGGTATGAGGCGACCTGAAAGCAATCTGAGGCAACCTAAAGAGACGGTCTCCATCTTCAAGAAGAATTTACACAAGGCTCTTAGGCACCAGTTTTGAATGCTTTGCTTCATTGCATAGATGGCCTAGTGTCTGCCTACGACAAATAGGAACAGTTTCATCCCCTAGTGGAGCTTTTGCTTTTATTTGTTATATGCATCTGTGGGTGGAACTTCCCTCTAAGAACGCTTTTAACCTTGTCTTACATTCATGATGTCTATCAATGATGGGCCCGTGTTGTCTAGTATATAATCATTACACTTTCTTAGATTAATATCAGTTTTTATCATAGGAAAACCGAAGTTCCATTTACACTAGTTTGTATATTCAGTGCACCCAAATGCAATTCAATAGACAACCATACCCAGTTTAGATGAGTCTGTGTTATAGAAGGATAATCTTTCTCAAAATTTGAAGTAAGAGGTAAGAACAAAGACCACAGCTCAGCTTACAGTTTTTCCAACAACGTTTGATGCTGACAAAGAATTAATTCCAATATCTTATTTTTTAACATTGTGGAAACCCAAAACTCCAAACCATTATCAAACCGTGAGAATCAATTGGATTTGCTTACATTTTTATCCTGCACCTATGCACAGTATCCACCTTTCAGCAGATTGTCTCTTCCCAAAATAAATGCACTCAAATAACTCATGTTGAGTTATTAATGAATATAATTTTGTACCAGTCTTAAACCCTACAAAAATGAATATATTGTTGTACCAGTCTTAAACCCTCAAAAAAATGAGAAAAAATTGTTACACAAGAAAAACTTTCATCCAAAACTCAAATGCACCTAATTATACAACTATTTTTATTACTTCTGAATGCAACAAAATGGGATAATCCGAACCTTTTTTTTTGTAAGTGAATTCTTATATTGATCATACTCTTTCAATGGATACTGACTGATTACTTCCTATTTGTATCATTTTTAGATCCATTCCATTGCCAAAGAGTTTGGCTCTATCACTGCTCAAGACCGACGAAATCCTTATGAGAAAACAGGATTTGCATTTGTGCATTGCAGTGTCACAGGAACGGGACCCCTCTACATTGGGCGTACCATGGGACAGCACTCACATATTGTGTACGCACATACTTATTTTGAGAACATCATTGCTCATGAGGGCTGGGACGATTGGGGTCATTAGACTACCAAAGATCGGTAAGGCACATTTGAATTGTGTGGAAAATATGTATCGATTTGATTTGGTGGCTGAGATGTATACTTGGGATTTGATAATGGATTCTTGATTTGATTTTTTATTGGGATTTTGGCAGAACGACCTTCTTTGGTGTGTATCAATGTTACAGCCCTTGTGGTACTGTTGTTGGTGGCATCATGGAGAACCCTGCGCTCAAGCATCTGGCTCGTTGGATTCATCAATCTTCCTTTTCATATTTCATGTAGAACAATCCATTTCTCAGAGGGTTGAAACTACAAGATTGAATCACCACCAGCGTGGGATACCAGAATGGCCATATGCCTACCTTATAGGCAACACTCTTAGTGCTATGTTTTGTTTTATTGTTTTTGCAATCATTTCCTGTCAGTGGTGCACTATTTTTTTTTGTCGGCGGTGCACCATTTTTTTTGTATGTTGTTGCAATTCTAGAGCAAGTTGTATACATCAGATTTTATATTACTATGCATGACACACTTCCTCCATGCATTGCAGTGAGTTGTCAAGCATGCAGTGCAGTGGGTTATCGAGTGATCACACGTTGTCTTGTCAGGGGTGAAGGTGACTCTATGTAGTGTTGCATCACAATTTCCTATAGCCACATGACCCTCCTTGCCATGCCAACAACCTCCTTGATTTGCATCCCCTAACATGCACCCTCCTTGAACTGCCCCCCATAGCCCATGATCTTAACATGTACGCCCTAACCCGCGTTGTCTACCTTTACTCTTTGTCTTTATCCTCCAAAGTCGATCAAATACAACAGATTTTAAATATGAGTTACACTCATAATAGCATCATATGATCTGCTCCTCCATTTAATTTGTCTCTTAGTGTTTTGTTTTGGCATTGACGGTAATTACTTTATCGTAATTTTGTTTCTATTTTTTTTCATTATAAACACTTTCATAATTATAATTTAATATTTATAAAACTATTTCTGGGAAATTTAGCCCTCGGAATTCTTAATTTTAGTCTTTAATTTCTGGTCCATGGATGTAAACAAAAATAAATTGATACGAGATTTGTTGCTGATTTGAATTGCTATATGTTTAAATTCAATTTTATAGTTTGCTATATGTTTAAATTCAATTTTATAGTTTGATGTGCAACCTGTTCATAATTGTTGTTGCCAACAGAGTCGTCCCATCAATCAATTTATGGAGGGTTGATAAGAGAAACTCTCATACACGTGAAGCATTATATCTTAAGCTAGAAATCAAGTTAATGGATTAGCTAAAAGCAGTTGGCATTTTATTGGCACTGATAACACACTCTGGGTGATACAATCTTTGCAATTTAGCGTTGAGCTCCTTCCTTTTCTGCCGAATGCAGTGCTTCTTTTTCTAGGAATTGGTAAAACAAAGTCCATGATTCTCTAACACAAAACACTTAGGTTGACACATAATAGCTTAATCATGGGTGTCTTTTATTCTGTTAGATGAGGGTAGTTCGGTGATTATTTAATGTTCTTTGTATCTACGTGGCATCTTGGATAATTTTGAAAACCAAACAATTTGTGAAAACTGTTGAATCACTGCTAATTTAGTGTAGTAACCAATCCTCATAGCAGCAATCTTTTGGCTGGATGTTCCAGCGATATTCATGCAATACTTAGTAAAACTTGGTGGCGATTGATGCTTTACTTACAATCAACTATATAAAGAATCAGGGATATAGTTTCAATTATGTAAAATATCAGAAATATGATTTCAAATTGAGCAATGATGCTTTACTTACAATCAATCAATTATGTACCAATTGCATAAAATCACGGATATGGTTTCAATTATGTAAAAAATCAGAAATATGGTTTCAAATTGAGCAATGATGTTTTACTTACAATCAATCAATTATGTACCAATTGCATAAGGCAAGGACTTGCTGCCTTTAGCAGCCCACCTTGTTTAGTTTTGCTTACATCCAAACTCCACCATAATATAATTCCAGAAATTCTGACTTGTTAGGCAATGTATTATTTAGTTTTGCTTACATCTAAACTCCACCATAATATAATTCCAGAAATTCTCACTTGTTCATATATTTTAATCTTTAAATTATGTGTGAAAGCTTAACAGTGTTCTATCTTAAAGGGATATCTCTATATTTATTAGGCATTGCAGATATCTCTATGTCTATTATGCTGTGGAAAATTCGGATACATTCCATGTGGAATGCACTGGACATATCTCTAGATTTATTATGCAAAGGAAACATTTGATACATTCCATGTTGAAAAGCTTGATCAAGAACTTGGATGAGGAAACATTTGATACATTCCATGTTGAAAAGCTTGATCAAGAACTTGGATGTTGCTGAGACATTTCACAAAAATATAAGCTTACTAGAAAGTATGATTGTGGTGTAGTGAAATATTTGAGATTGTAGTGGAGTAAGACATTTCAAAAAAATATCATGTTATTGGCTCATGTACAAAGTAAAAGGAAAAGAAGATTTGAACTTCCACTCTTTTAAGGTTTTAAAAAAATTTAAAGAATAGACTTATTATTATGTTACATATTGATCGTTCGTTCTTATTATTGTGTTACATATTATTATTATGTTACATATTGAAGAATAGGCTCATGTTTGTAACGTTCGTATTTATTGGTGCTTTGCTTATTTACTAAACCAGCGTAGATCCAAATCCTAGGCTCTATCAAGGACCGAGAGGGATCAAATCTCTCTAGGTGCAAACCTCTTCTTAAGTATTACACTCAATGAGCTATCAACTTTGGTGTGTCCTATATATACCATTGATTTGATTCAAACCAAAAGACACATCTTTTTATTTAAGGTCAACATATAATATATTTATTATTAATATTTAATATTATTTATGGCCAACATATAATATTTAATATTATTTTTTGTTTTGTTATGAACGAACATTACAACATCTCCCCATAAATGGTTTTACAAGCATATGCAAGGCCCTCCTAAAACCATGGATTGTTTAGGAGGCCTTGCACATGGTCTTAAAACTATTTGCAAGGCCCTCCTAAACCATGTACGATAAAACCACGGGTTTTTTTAGGAGGCCTTGCACATTGTTTTAAAACCATGTGCACGGTCCTCCTAAACCATATACAATAAAACCATGGGTTGTTTAAAAGGCCAGCACTTTTTTGCAAATAATTCAATTTTTATTTTTTTATTATTTTGTTATGTAGGAACATTATAACATCTCCCCCATATTGTGCTTTTTTTATGATCCACATTTTTTGGGGGGATAATTAAATTTTTTATTTTTTATTGTTTTGTTATTTTTTACTTTTTTATTGTTTTGTTAGGTAGGAAGATTGCAACATCTCCCCCATATTAGGTTGTTTTTATAGTCGACATTTATTTTGTTTTTGAGCCGAGAGGCTCTCTACAGCCAAGTATGGGGGAGATCTTGTAACGTTACGTAACGGGGGAGATCTTGTAACGTTACATAATATTATGTAACGTTATGTAACGTTACGTAATGTTATTTTTATTAATAAAAAATTAGATTTTTTAATTATACCAGCGTAGATCCAAATCCTAGGCTCTATCAAGAGCCGAGAGGGATCAAATCTCTGGAGTAGGGCGATTTGATGTCTCTCGAGACTTGATAGAGCCTAGAATTTGGATCTAAGTAAGATTTTTATTGTTAAATATGATTAAATATAATAATAAAAAAATTACACCTTAAGAAATTGTGTCCTTTAAAAAAAATAGATCTTTTTAAATAATTAATCAAATTTAAAATGAATCCAATTAAAAACAACAATTTCAGTGAGATAAAGTATCATCAATTCATATATTCACTCCGCTATGACTTCAATCCGATTTTGACTTCTATTCGATTTTGTAACAGGTACGTAGATGTCTTCCAACTTTCCAACCTATCTAAATAAGAAAGAAAAAAATATTAGTTCTCTAAGTGAGTAGAATGAAGAGAAAAGAAAACATAAAATACAATATATTTAATAATAATAACAAATAACAAAAACATTTTAAGTTTTAACAAAAGTACATGGATCAATATGCAAAACAAACTCATCCACATAAGTTGTTAAACAAATTTTGTAATTATAACCATGAATACAAACTTTTTAAACATGGAGATCATCATGTCCATGGATAAGAGCCAAAACATAGAAAAACAAAATTTGATTCACAAATATTTTTCTTCCTGCACGTAAAAGTGCTGTTACTTCTACACAAGTTCTAGACAAGTTTCAATTAAGTTCAGTAATATTATGCTCCCCGACAAAGGAAATTCTTCTTAAAACAAGACTAATTTGATTACTTAACTATACGAGTTTGATTAATTTTAGCTTAAATAAAGCCTGCTTTTAATTTAGGCTTAGCCTTGGTTTTGTTCTGGAAGCAAATATCCATTTTAACAGATATGCAGCTTCCAAAGACTAAACTATATCTTACTTTATCACTGGAATTTTTGTATTCATCAATTGGCCAATTGTTCCGTGTAAGACAGCGCAATCAAAATTCCGAAAATCTGAGAGCTGCAAGTCATCTTAGATACGAGACAAGACAATGACACCAAATCTATAATAGAAGCCACTATTCCCAATTTCCCATAATTTCTAGGCAACAGGAAAATCTTGGGTGACTGTCCACACCAATAGCCAATGGAATCGTATGGAAATATTGTGAGATTGTGAGAGCGTTGTGAGTACACCAAGCTGGCAGGATTTCCAGAATGGTGGAGATCGAACACTGTCAGCACCTGTCCAGAGTTGTGGTGGCTTGCGGAGTGCATTTTTGCATGGTTCTGATGGAACCAATGTAGCTTTGTCCCCAAGCCATTCACCTGTGTTTATTCCAGCGCCGACAGAAAAAGGTTTTACTGGTTTTATGATGGATTTTCTGATGGGAGGGGTTTCTGCTGCAGTTTTTTTGTCCCAAGGCCATTCACCTGTGTTTATTCCAGCGCCAACAGAAAAAGGTTTTACTGGTTTTATGATGGATTTTCTAATGGGAGGGGTTTCTGCTGCAGTTTTTTCGTCCCAAGGCCATTCACTTGTGTTTATTCCAGCGCCGACAGAAAAAGGTTTTACTGGTTTTATGATGGATTTTCTGATGGGAGGGGTTTCTGCTGCAGTATTAAAAACTGCAAATGCCCCTCTTGAGCGTATCAAACTATTGATACAAAGCCAGGATGAAATGTTGAAATCTGGACGTTTTTCTGAGCCATACCAAGGAATTACTGATTGTTTTGGTAGGATAATCAAGGAGGAACATGTGATTTCTTTATGGAGAGGAAACACTGCAAATGTAATCTGTTATTTCCATACACTGCAAAGGTAAATACAATTTTTCATATATGTTTTTCTGCTTGCTTTACAAGGCGATGCATACTGATATAAGTTTTTGATTTTTTTGTTCATTTGAGCCTCTTTGATTTCAACAAAGAGAGAGATGGTTACTAGAAATCTGGCCTCTGGTGGTGCAGCTAGTGCGTCTTCTCTCCTTTTTTGTTTATTCTCTGGACTATGCTCGAACTCGGCTGGCTAATGATTCCAGATATACAAAGAAAGGAGAAGAGAGGCAATTTAATGGGCTTCTTGATGTTTACAAGAAAACATGGAAATCTGATGGTCTTGCTGGTCTCTATCGTGGGTTTAACATTGCCTGGGTGGGAATTGTACTCTATCGTGGCTTGTACTTTGGGTTGTATGATTCTCTCAAGCTTCTTTTTTTTGTTTGGAGACCTTAGGTATGATATTGCATTTCTTGTATTAATGGAACCTGCATATTGGGTTGTAGAGAGTTTTTCAGGCAATAACTTTACAACATTTTCTGTTGTTTTTGTGGCCGACATTTATTTTGGAAGATAATTAAAAGTTTTGTTTTTTATAGCCGACATAACATTGTGTAACGTTACGTAACGTTACAACGTTACGTAACGTTACAAGATCTCCCCCATACTGGGCTGTAGAGAGCCTCTCGGCTCAAAAACAAAATAAATGTCGGCCAGAAAAACAACCTAATATGGGGGAGATGTTGTAATGTTCCTACCTAACAAAACAATAAAAAAGTAAAAAATAACAAAACAATAAAAAATTAAAAATTTAATTATGCACCCAAAAAATGTGGATCATAAAAAAAACACAATATGGGGGAGATGTTATAATGTTCTTACATAACAAAATAATAATAAAATAAAAATTGAATTATTTGCACAAAAGTGTTGGCCTTTTAAACAACCCATGGTTTTATTGTATATGGTTTAGGAGGACCGTGCACATGGTTTTAAAACCATGTGCAAGGCCTCCTAAAAAAACCTATGGTTTTATCGTACATGGTTTAGGAGGGCCTTGCATATGGTTGTAAAACCATTTATGGGGAGATGTTGTAATGTTCGTTCATAGCAAAATAAAATAAAAAATATTAAATATTATATGTCGGGAATAAATAATATTAAATATTAATAATAAATCTATTATATGTTGACCTTAAATAAAAAGATGTGTCTTTTGGTTTGAATCAAATCAATGGTATATATAGGACACACCAAAGTTGATAGCTCATTGAGTGTAATACTTAAGAAGAGGTTTGCACCTAGAGAGATTTGATCCCTCTTGGCTCTTGATAGAGCCTAGGATTTGGATCTACGGTGGTATAATTAAAAAATCTATTTTTTTTTATTAATAGAAATAACGTTACGTAAAGTTACAAGATCTCCCCCAGGAAAAGAAGAACGGATCGATGAGGCGAGAAGGCTCTCCCGCGGCTAGGGCCAAACCCTAGCCACCCTGCGTCTCCTCCAGGCTGTGTGCAAGCCCCCTGTGGCTCCTCCAGGCTGCGTGCAGGCCCGTCCCGCTGAAGCTACCCGCTCTGGTTCACGTCCAAGCTACGTTGCGGTTTTGAGCAGCGTTTGAAGCTGCGTCGGCCTTTCTCCTCCGTCGTGGCCATGCATTCCTCTCCCTCCAGTGAATGGGCCATGGATCCGTTGGAGGGTTTCAGAGTTCTTGTTAGATCTGCAGGCCCTAGGGCAAAGGCCGCCCCTCCTGCCAAGTTTGTTAAAAAGATGGAAGAGATCCCTTCTCTAGAGCTCTCCCCTTCTGATCCGTGCCGCATGGCCCTTATGCTCTCAGAAAAATCCCTCATTGGCAAGTTCACTGGTCTGTGGCCCAATCCCAAAGCAGTGGATCAATGGATAGCAGAACGTTGGAGCTCCCTGGCGCCCTCCCATATCTCTTTATGTGCTGCAGGAAGAGGGTATTTTGTGTTTATCTTTGAGAACAAAGAAGAGCGGGATCTAATCTTCAGATCTAGACCATACTTCATGGGATCGAGGGGGCTGTTCTTAGCTCCTTGGTCTCTGGACTTCAATCCTGAAGCAGAGATCACTGCTGCCCCGGTTTGGGTCCGGCTCCCCCATCTTCCTCTTCATCTCTGGGGGAAAAGCTCCCTTACTGATATAGGAAACAAGCTCGGCCATTTTCTGGATAGCGCGGAGCCTAAAGGGGATCAGTACACCTGTGCGCGCATCTGTGTAGAGGTCAATCTCGAGAAAGGGCTCCCGGAAGCCCTTCAACTCACCTTGGGTGACTGGAGTCACATCCAAGAGCTGGAATATGAGCATATTCCCTTCAAATGCCTCTGGTGCCATGTTTACGGTCATTTCACGAAAATATGCCCCAAAGCCCCAGTGACGGTGGCTCCTCCTCCGGCCAATGGGGCAGACTTCCAACCAGTTGCTAATAGACGAAGGGATCCCCGGAGAAAGGACTCCAAATCAGAGGTGCCCACTGCAGAAGAATCTACCCCAGCTAATAAAAACAGATTTGAAGCCCTTCAAGAACTCGAAGACCAGGATCCAGAAGTAGCAGCAGCAGTTGAAGAGACGCTGGAGCCAGGTCCAGGTCGGGAAACTGAAGCTCCAACAGCAGAAGAGGTTCCAGAAGTGCGTGCCCCCCTGGTACCGCGGAAGACCCCACGCTTGAGACCCTTGGTTCGAAGAAAGATCCCATCGATTTGGGTGGTGAGACCTCTACCCAGGTAGGGATGGCATCCTTGGTCCCTTCAACAGAGGAAACCTCCGACTCTGAAGAATTTTCAGCCGCTTCTCCTCCCCTCACAAGAGGACGCAAGACGAATAAAGAACGTAGAGAAAAGGAAGCAGCCTCAAACATCAGCGCGGGCTATCAGAAGAAACTGGATCCTTTCATTAAGGGACACTCCTCTCCACCGGTTTAATGCTATGTTTCTGTATTCTTCTCTGCTCACAATTTGTGAGAGTATACTCTTGTAAGCAGTACTTTTCTCGCAATAGTTTCAGGAACATTTGGGATTCATTTCTCAAAGCATTTTTAAGAAGGCTGACTGTTTTAATTGAGGCCATCGGCCTTCTTTCTCGGAATTCCTCCTTGTACGCCTGGCTGGGCTACAGCCTTTTTTAAAAAATTTATAAAATTTTCAGTTTCTGTTAAAAAAAAAAAAAAAAAATTACAAGATCTCCCCCGTTACGTAAAGTTACAAGATCTCCCCCATACTGGGTTGTAGAGAGCCTCTCGGCTCAATCAATCATAAGCAATGGCCATTTGAGTTAGAACGTGTAAAACCGTGCTGAAAACAATTGAATAATTTTTTAGTCAATGATAAAAACAGAAATATAGTTATTTACCAAATTGCCTATGTTATAATTTTAATACTAATTGGAATCCTTTAAGATATTTAAATTTTTTATTTTAAAAAGTTAGTAATATTATTATAAAATTTAAATATATTTAATTTTTTATATTTTAGAAATTATTAATATTGTTATAAAATTTAAATATCTTTAAATTTTTATATTTTGGAAAGTTTCTAATATCATTATAAAATTTAAATATATTAAAAAATTTCTATTTTAGAAAGTTACTAATATTACTATAAAATTTAAATATATTTAAAATTTTATATTTTAGAAAGTATAAATTTTATATTTTAATATGAAATTTTATATATTATAATTTTTATAAATAAATATAAAATTAAATTACATTAATTAATAAATATATTAAATTAAAAAAGTTAAAAGTTTAAAAAAAAACAAATAATACCAATAAAAATTTTAATTAAAAAAACAAAGTAATTTTTAAAAACATAAAACACTTAAGAATCGTTTTTAAATAAATATGTATCTATTGTTTTATATAACCTTTTAAGTAACACACATTACTTGATCACATTATATTTTTAATGTGGTTATAGTCATGTTTGTTAGGATTAAAGTCTTTCCAACAAATATTTCTTAGCAATTTGATTTGGTTTGAGGTTCATTGTGTATTTCTCTAATAATATTAATCAAATTTGATTTAGATTGAGGTTTATTGTGTATTTTTTTGCATGGTAGATTTTAAATTGAATTTTTTCTTCTTATTATAATAATCAAACTTTAATGTTCATAAAAAAAAATGTCTCATAAATATATATGACTCTTTCATATTACTTCATTTTTATTTTTATTTTTTATTTTTTATTAAAAATAACATGAAATATAATGGTTTATTTCTTTTAGTATTTTTTTACATAAAAGGTTTTAATTTGAATTTTTGTAATTATTATGTAAGATCATCAAATTATGTATTGTAATAACTTGATTAAATAATTGCTAAATTCATTTACTTTTATGTTAAACATTAAGAAATGTGTAGTGAAATATAGTACAATATGACTGTTTAAAAATTGATAACGGCCACCCATTTTTGTTTACTAAGAAATTATGTACAAAGTGTTAGTCTATGGATTACATTATCAATCAAAAGTTTAATTGTCATATTTATTTGTATTTACAATTTAGCATAATAGTGATTTATCCTAAAGGATGACTAAGGTATTTGCATAAGATTGTCTAGGCTAAGCACCATGCAGTGTTAAAGTCTAGAGAAAATCTCTCCATGAGGTGAGGCCACCCATTGTACTATATTATTTCTAACATTAGAGTGAATACAATTTGATCATGGCTTTAGCCTTTTTTGTGATATTGTTGTTCGTGTAAATTTTAGTATGGTATCATAGCCCTATAGTTCTTATAGTTTTTAGAGTTTTAATGGACTAATAGTAGTTTTCCATAGTGTCTTGGTTTAGTCTATGAGAATGCTCCATGGAAATTGTTAGATGTCAAGGAGGCTTCGTTGGAAAAGATGTTGATCTAAGCTAAAGATGCCAAAACTTTGATGAAAGAAGGATACACTACATGCAGTATTTCTTTTGTTATTTTCATCCAGGAATGTTTTTAAAATTCTGAAATATTGATTTTAAAATATTAGTACATTCATATCAGTCTCTAAAGTATTTGGGTTCTAGATCTATTATGTCTTGACTTTTGTTAATGAAATTTTAATAAATCTAGAAGCTCTATTATAATTAACATATGGATATATTCTTCTTGGAAATTCTTGAGCTACTTCATTCTATGTCTCAGTGATCTCTTGGACAAAATATATTTCACATTCGATTTGTAATTTGCCTCTGATTTGCTTTATTTTTTTTTAACCCATCTACATCGATCTGGTGCCTCAAATGCCCAATGAACTGATCCTTCAAAGTAAGTGTACAGTCTGATCATTTGCATAAGCTCACAGCGAATTAACTATTCAACAAACAAACAATTTTCCTACATTTTGACAAGAGAAATCTCTCTCTACTCAAATCTAGTGCAATGATCTAGTACCCTCCAAGCAAGTTGTCACTTCTTCGATCTGCACACAAGGAAAATTAGTTCTAGATAGAGAAATATGCTCTTAAATTCCATCTGAGTTCAGGCATGTTATAGTAATATTCTTTTTAAAAGGAGAACTTTCTTCCATCTAATATTTAATTGGCCTCATATCTATTTGTTTTGGTGTTTTGATAGTTCCACCATGCTCTGGAAGTCACCACAAGAAAATAACTATTGGCCACCCATTGTTGATTGATACCTTGTGGAAACCTTGAAATCCTCAAAATCAAACAAGTAATGTATTAGTATTTCAAATATCCCCACAACCAATTGTATAAATCCCCAACCGCTTCAAAGGAGAGAAAATATGCAAAGGAATGAAGAGTACGGGTGTGTGCAAGCTAATGAGGGTCTCTGTTAGATGTAATAGAAAACTGAAAAAACAAGCATCCCTTGACTTACATGGATATTCTGAGACACATACACAATGAATCTTGTGATGAGTAAAAAATATGAAATGTAGGAAATTGAATGGTGTTTCCGAATATATAATTTTTTATATTGAAAAATGTTCTTAACTATCTAAAGTTTGATATTTTTTAACGGGCACTTTTTATTTTTGGGACAAATTATGAGGTATATGTTTTTGTTGGTGCAGTCTTTGAGTGCCTAAATGAAGGAATCAACTTACAAAAAATGGTAGACATATAGAGAACAACTAGTACTAGTGCAGCGACTAAACACGAGCATATTAAAATATTGGATGTAATGATCAATTAGTCATGGTTTACCATACTCCAAGGCATAGGCATGATGAATCTGAAGCATACACATATATGCATAGTAATTCCATTCCAGCACGTATGGAGGTTCGACCATAGTAGCAAGAAACACGCACGTGTTTTGATTAAATTCAATTGCTTTTGTGCCAAACAAAAATGTGCATGATTTTGGATAAATTCAATTTTTTTGCACCAAACAAAAATGCACACGCGTTGTAGTTTTATAAAACAAGCACATGTTTTGTAAAACTACAACGCGTGCATGATTTTTAACTTTACGATTTTATTATTTTGTCGATTATAACAATGATTTTATTATTTGACGATTATAACATTAATTTTATTATTTGTTGATTATAACATTAAAAATAATTT
>LPNX010777739.1:488970-547643 GCA_001517045.1 Pseudotsuga menziesii | reverse complement strand
TAAAATATGGTGTGCCTCTCTCTCTCTCTCTCTCTCTCTCTCTCTCTCTCTCTCTCTCTCTCTCTCTCTCAACTTGTTAAATGCATTAACCATCTCCTTCACAAGTGTCTAAAGATTTCTTGGAGTACCAAATACATTGGGAAAGGTTCAAGAATTCAATAGAAAAACACCATAAACCATCTCCAATTCTTCACCAGTCATTTTCTTGCAATTGAGGGGAATCAAAGGAAATATTTCATTGGTCATTTTGGTGGAGTATCTAGACACAACTGAGCAAGAAAGAAACCAAACTTGGAGAATCTCCCATTGGGGACCATCATAGAGCATCTCTACCATTGTTTTTCTTCATTTAGGAGCATCAAAGGAAATATTTCATTGGTCATTATGGTGGAGTATATAGACACAATTGAGCAAGAAATATATCAATATTGGGGAAACTACCATTGAGGAGCACAATAGATCATCTCCAACATTGTTTTTCTTGCAATTGAGGAATCGAAGGCAATATTTCATTGGTCAATGTGGTGCAGTATCTAGACATAATTAAGCAAGAAAGAAACCAAACTTAGAGAATCTCCCATTGGGGAGCACCATAGAGCTTCTCCAGCATTGTTTTTCTTGTAATTTAGGGGCATCAAAGGAAATATTTCATTGGTCATTGTGGTCAAGTATCTAGTCACAATTGAGCGAGAATCATATCAAGCTTGGGGAAACTCCCATTGAGGAGGACCATAGATCATTGATCACTGTGGTGATGGGAAAATTACGCAATCAAGCGAGAAAATTAGCACAGAAGAATATACCCAACGAAATCCTTGAAGAAATTAGAGAAAAGAAAAGAAATGACATGACCAATCGAAGACGCGCTATGGACACTCAACTGATTCTGATTGTAGAGGATGCCATAGTTCTTCCTACCAATATCACAATAAGAAATATACAATCATTCACTTAAGGGGCCTTCAATTTCCATAGCAGTTTAACAACAAGCACCACATGGCACTGATCAAGGAGTAAAACATAGGTGCACATCAAGGCTACCTAATATTTGTTGATGTACTTGGATGTGGGTATACAAGTGATGAAGATAAAGATATGGTGTATGGCTATTGTATGCTTGAAGAGGACAATGTTGTTGATACCATCCAAGAGGATTTCCAATTTCCACCATCCAATCCCCATCAAGGGACTGAAGGACATGGAGCTCATGTTGAAATGCCAAATCAGGTGATATGCTACAAGGTACAGCTCCAAGCTCCCTACCTTTTTTAGCAACTTCACGTCAAAGAACTCCAAAACATGTACAGATCGATGAAAGTCTCATTGGTTCGCTTGAAGGTACATTTTATAAATGCATTATTGCATATCAAACTCAACATATTATTGCTAACTATTTTGATTCTAAATGTGATGGAGATGAATGTATATTAATTTCATCGTTATCAAAATCTAGGTGTATGACTTTTGTTAGGAGAAAATTAATGATAAAGATGATAAACAGATATGAACCAAGATCTCATATTGTCAAAATTTTAGTAGATGCATTTAGTACAATTGGAAAAAAATTGCATTCATGGGATCATAATGTGGCTCGCAATGTGTGATCATAGTCAATCGTGAACAAAAACACTAACGTTAGAGCATTAATATACCTTAGTACCATGGTCTTACACCTAGGAGGCATTTTCATTTGTCATGTACTTATGGTATATGATCCTACTTAGGTTATATTGATCAATATTGGTCTATTAAGTGATTTCTGGCTCATTAACTCACAGTTGAGGTGCTCCACTTTGATCATCCTGATAGTTGATGCGCTCTAGCTTGATCATTTTTTCAACCCATGAACCCTCATTGATTACAAACCACTCCTTATCACTTAATTCAGGGAATATGTTTGACTAGGAGCGCTAGTGTGTACTGAATGTGGTTGTTTTGTGGTCTTCTTGGGAATTTATTGGCTCCTAGAGACTCTCCCACTCACACATGTGTTCACCCATGCCTAGAATGCCTTTATTTATGATCCATCATGCCTCCATACATGTTCACACTTACATTCGTGACTGTTTGATATGGTTTAGGAGACTATTGGTTAACCTAGGGGGGTTTAGGGGTCAAATCCTAGCATGACACTTGTATGCACCCAGATGTCCTCCAAGGGCTCACGAATTTTCCCCATTATATTATAAGCATGTACCATATAGATATACAAGTTGTACACCAATAGAAATATCGGTTATTGGCACCATATATGTGTGTTATTTTGTTCTCTTTTTCTATTCTCTTGCATAAGCAATTATCACATGGTATCAGAGCTTTGTTGAGATGCAAATAAAAACTAATAGTTTTTGAGTTTTTGTTTAGGGCATTTTCCAGAAAATTTAAGTGTTTTGCATTACAAGTACAATAGTGTTTATGTAACACAATGCGCAAGCATAATGGATCAGACTCGTGTATTGTTGAACCCATTCAACTATTTTGAATGGAAGCAAAAAATGGTGATTTAGATGAGGTCGAAAGTCCTGTATAGATTCACCATGGGGACTGAGACCGAGCCCAACTTTGTTGTGGAGAAAGCGAAGTACTTCAACATACTTAATGAGGCATTTGGTATGCTTTATCTCGGAACTTCGAGAGATATTCTCTTCCATGTTGACAGTCTTTGCACACCCATTGAATTTTGGCTCAATATTGAGTCACTATTTGGGAATACTGATGAGATGAAAGGCGATTCAGCTCAAAAATGAGCTAATCTCACTAAGTCCATATCACTATGATATAATCCAATACTTCTTCACCAAGTTCAAAGCATTGGTGCTTCAGCTAAAACAGTGTCATAGAGAAGAAATATGGTTAGTTTATCTTGCCTATCCTTTCTAAACTAGGGCCCGAGTATTCTGTTTTTATTTTGACATTCCACTCAACCAAGCTCACAGCTATAAATTGGAGGATGTCTGGGCTAGAAGACTTCATGGAATCATTGACTCGAGAGAAAGACAAGTTAGTGCAAATAGGCACCATCAAATCCACCGAGGATCAATCCCTTGCTTCTAGTGTGTCAAATCAAGCCAAAGGCAAGAATAAAATCAAGGATTTGAAGTAACAAAGAGAGAAAGAGAAGAAGCATTCGGATACAGAAATATCCAGTTCAAATGATGAGGATTTGAAATCCAAGAGGATGAAGAACAATAGAGAGAGAACCACATGTGTTTATTTTAAAGGTTCACATCATGAAATATCTTGCTTCATAAAGAATATGGACATCGTGGCCAAGCTTTTTGAGGAGAACAATATTGATGTTCCAGATTTTGCAAGAAGATGATAAGCCTGTGCATGCTTTGTGTGCGTGGGAGAAAACCATTTCTCATATATATGTTTCATATGTCTCTATTTCTTATTTACATTCTGATATAATAGAATCTGAAACCTATGCCCCTTCCTTGGAAGAAACCCCAACCAGTTCACCCAAGTTTCCTCCAGAAACTAGTCATTTTTGTACTAGTTCTTGATGTGTCTTCTGAATGCTCTTTCCCACTTCTTTCAAATCCTTCCTTTTATGATTATTAAGGTGATATACAGTCTGATATACATCCTATTATAGTAATAGACTCATTTACCCAACCATTTCATGCCAAAAATACCCGACAACCCTCAAGTTCACTGGTTGGAAAATCTCAAAATTGCCTAGTTTCCAATACTATGTCACTTGTGTATGTTGATTTTATGTCTTGTATGTCATTCATTGGTTGGACATAAATGGAATTTTAATTTATGGGACTGATGTTCCATATTTCTATACTTCATCTCACCACCCATGTTTCAATTTCCAAATATCCAGACCCTCTAGGTTCGCTCAACTGTCATTGTGATCTAGTTGCTCACTCTTCTTCCACTATGGACCCATTTTCTCATGGAGACACCATAACTATGATATTTTCTACTTTATATGACATATATTATGACATTTCATAGGCTCATGAACTTTGTTACATATTTATGAAGGTGCTTCGTCAAATTGGGAAGAAGATTCATGGTTTTATTCATGATATGGCAGCTACACATGAGGCAGATTTTGTTGAATCTTTTGATGTTATTTGGGAATGAGTTTGTAGAGATATATTTTGCATGATTGATTATGATTCTATATTAGAGTATGCTTGCACAAAAATACATTCTTATGATTCGCATACATCAGAAAATGATGGCCATCAAAGGGCCTCTCCACATGGTCTTTGTCTATAGCACATTGATGCATCGATGCATGATCTTGGCATCCACAACATCTTCACCAAGTCCATCACCAAGAGGACCTGTTGAAGACAATTTTTATCATCTATGTAATGTCCATTCTTGAGGGAGTATTTTCTCCATGAGGTTTTCCCTCTTTCCTCGTTTTACATGGACAAATAAACAAAAATTGTTGTAAGTTGACTTGAGCCTTAGTTTCCAAAGCCTCAATAAACATTTGGTATAAGTTGTACTAATTTAGGCTTAAGGTGGGGTGTTAAAGCATTGATATACCTTAGTACCATGTTCTTACACATAGGATGCATTTTCATTTGTCTTGTACTTATGTTATATGATCCTGCTTAGGTTATACTAATCAATATTGGTCTATTAGGTGATCTCTGGCTCATTAAATAACAGTTGAGCTGATACACTTTGATCATCCTGACAATTGAGGTGCTCTAATTTGATCATTCTATCAACTTGGGAGACCTCATTGATTACAGACCACTCCTTATCCCTTAGTTCAGGGAATATGTTTGACTAGGGGTGATAGTGTGTGAATGTGGTTGTTTTGTGGTATTCTTGGGCATTTATTGGCTCCTAGAGACTCTCCCACTCAAACATGTGTTCACCCATGCCTATAATTCCTTTATTTATGATCCAAAATGCCTCCATACATGTTCACACTTGCATTCATGATTGTTTGGTATGGTTTGGGTTCCTATTGATCAACCTAGGGGGGTTTAGGGGTCAAATCCTAGCATGACACTTGTATGCATCCAGATGGCCTCCAAGAGATCATGAATTTTCCCTATTGTATTATAAGTATGTACCATACATATCTACAAGTTGTACACTAATAGAAAAATCAGTTATTGGCACCATCTATGTGTGTTATTTTGTTCTCTTTTGTTGTTCTCTTGCATATTTTGTGAAAAACTTAGATTGTGAATATTTCTCTAGCTCCTAGATCTCATTGTGAAGAAATTCTCACACCAAGGACCTTTGTATTCTTAATCCTACATCCAAACTTGTTAATTTGGATTTCAAAACACTCTGTAGGTATTGTGTTAGAAGAGAACAACTTGACTCTGGTGAAACATATGTATGGCCCTTCGTTATCAAGCTTCCATGCTCTGATATGAAGCTCATTGATGCTAAAGGGAATGGTGCAGGATTTTTGGCATGACAACACTAAACCTTCTTCCAACTAAAAATATGTACTAAAAATGAAAATGGGTTCAAGGGATCATAAGCCCCACATTAAACATTTTTTTGACATGACACAAATAGAATTATATGAGAGATTTAGGCATGAACATAATGAACTTAACAGGCACCAAAGATCCTTCGATAAATGAAAACTATTGTATGTTAAAATAAACACAAATCGTAACACATGTTTTTGTGGTGCCACATTTGTTATATTGTTAAAAACCCACTACATACTTAGGATAGCATTATTAATATTTCTGATGAGTTCCTAGGTTCTAGACTAGGTAGTTGGACTCCACTTGCACCTTTGGTCAACACTTTCCATGTTTACACCCAGGAGTGCCCTTATCCTAATTTTGGATAATATTATGTCTACCTTAAATACTGCCTAGATTAGTAAGGGCACATTTCCTTCCTTTCTCGGTTTTAGATTGTTTTTCTAGTTTTAGAGTGGAAAGGGTAAAAGCTAGTCACATGGAAATTGCCTATCTTTCTGTCCAACACGTCCTCCATCTGTTTCTATCCTTTTGGAATGATTTAGATGACTTTCCATCTCTCATTAGCTATCCTATCTCACCTGTCTAATTCTATCTGTCCTTGAATGGTTTGGAAAGTACTTTATACACCTAAGTGGTTTTTATGGTTTTAGTACGCTTGCTTTATGAGCTTTATGAGTTGTCATCTTTGTAAATTCGATTTTGTCTCTTGAGGATGTATTATTTGTGTACAATAGTGTTCAATAATAATTCCTGGAATATACTTCAAACATTCTTCAATTCTCCTGTGTTTAGTCTCATTATTCTTCTCTCTATTTCCCTATGCATATCAGTGAGGAATATTTTTGTACAAACATCTGCCTACAAAATATCACATGGTATCAAAGCCTCCAGGACTTCAATCTCTCTTTGAAGAAGAGGTTGATTGGTTACATAATATTTCTTCTATTTTTTTTGTCCAGGGATTGAGGAAGGTTCACCAAGAGCGCAACAGTAAAGCATGGATCATTATTTTGCTATGATTGTAACTCCCTTCAACTATCAGGAATGTAAATCCAATGTTGGAATTCTATTGTGCAGTAAAGGTCTCTATAGAGTTACTATGGCTTTAGATAATGATCCAAATTGTATTGTTGAGAAATCAAAGTGGCATAATAGAATGGATGAAGCCTATGGGTTGATTTGTCTCTCTATTTCTATGTGTGTTCTTGTTAATCTTGATAGATTGACAAGTACACATAAAGTGTGGATAAAACTTGTCTCTTTTCGAAGTACAAGATGAGATCGGAGGACATTAGTTGGAGAATGAGTTGATCTCATTGAGTCCAAGAAGTTTTCAAACCATGGAGAATTTATTCACCAAATTCAAGTCACTTGTGCTTCTGCTCAAACAGTGTGGGACTGAGAAGAAAGAATATCAATTAGCTACTTCCATCCTTCCAAAACTATGTCCTAAGTACTCAGTTTTTGTGTCAACTTTCCATGCTACTAGGCTTGTTATTTTGAATTGGAAAATGACTCCTTTAAATGCATTCATTGACTCGCTAAAGAGAAATACAAGTTGGTTCAGATGGGGATTTTTAACACCTCCAAAGGAAAATTTCATGTGCTTGCATCTCAAGAAATAAATAATGCAAATTCAAACGAAAATAAAAAATTTAAAGAGAAGAATCCAAAGTCAGATGATGAAGATGAAGGTTCAAGTTCTACTAATGAAGGTTCAAATTCCATGAAGAAGAACTTTTTGAAAGAGATCTCCAATTGTTCCTATTGTGGCAAAGGTTATCACTCTAACAAATCTTGCTTCAAGAGTAAAATGGACATCATTACTCAGTTACTTGTAAAGAACAACATTGATGTTCTAGATTTTGCAAGAAACAAGGAACTAGAGAAAACTGCTAACTGTTATAATGCACAAGACCAAGGTAAAAATTTATATGCTTTGAGTGCCAAAGTAGAATTATTTTCCCAATTCTATTATTTAGATACACATTCTGATATGTTTGAATCATAAATATCATTTTATTCTTTGGATATGTCACCTGTCAGTTCATCATAACCATCTCCCAATATTTGTGATTTTTCAGTAATTTTTTACTTGTCTTCATCTAGGTCTTCCTTAATCCATTCAAATGCTTATGAATATGATTTAGAAGTCAATATTCAGGATTATATGAAGATTATGACACTACACATACCATTTAACCATCCATTGAATACTCATAAGACTATACAAACCCCAAGTTCACTAGTTGATTCCTCCTTGGATTCCTATGCGGTGTCACTTGTTTCTATTGGTTTCAAGTCTTGCTTATATTTCATTGGTTGGTCAGCCATGTCTTTGGTCATATTGTAATAATTTTACACATGTTTTTATCTGATATAAATACCCATAGTTCATACTTCAAATCCACAAAACATTTGTATTTGCTCAACTATCAATATTACCCAGTTGCACTCTCTTTTCCTACTGTGACTTTATATGCTCATGGAGAAACTATACCTATGGTTTTTTCTGCTCCATATGATACTTATTATAATATTTCAGAGCCTAATAAGCTTCATTTCATATCTAAGAAGGTGCTACATCAGTTTGAAAAGAAAACAATGGTTTGGTTCACCATTTTGCGGCTAAACAAGAAATTGATTTTGTTGAATTTTTTGATACTCTTTGGGAAGGAGTGTGCACAGATATATTTTCATGACTTGATTATGTATTCAAATCAGAGAATTTCATCATAAAGAATCATTCATATCATTCCCCTACTTCATCGGGTGATGAGTTTCAAAGGGCCTCACCACATGTTTTGTGTATACACTACATTAATGCATTAGTCCATGATCATGGAATTCACAACTTCTTCACCAATTATTTCATAAAGAAACAGTTCAATCAGCTCATTCAAGTGACAAACAAGACAGAGTTAAGGAATTTTGGTTATTTCAGTGCTATGTCCTTTCTTGAGGGAGGATTTTCCCCATGTGGTTTTGCCTCTTTCCTCCGTTTTTTGGGCAAATAAATTGTAAAGGGTGACCATAGCCTTGGTTCTACACCCTGTATATTTTTGATACTTTTCTAATTTACTCACATAAATTCAGGCTTAAGGGTGAGTGTTAGAATATTAAAAACCCACTTCATACTTGGGATAAAATTATTAATCTTTTGGATTAATTTCCTAGGTTCTAGACTAGGTAGTTGGCCTCCACTTGCAACTTTGGTCAACATTTTCCATGTTTACACCCAAGAGTGCCCTTATCCTGATTATAGATAATATTATGTCTACTTTAAAGACTACCTACATTAGTAAGAGCGCATTTCCTTCATTTCTCACTTTCCAGTTTTAAAGTGGAAAGGGTAAAAGCTAGTCACATGGAAACTGCCTATCTTTTTGTCCAACTCATCCTCCATATGTTTTCTCTCCTTTTGGCATGATTTAGTTGAATTTCCATCACTCATTAGCTATCCTATATCACCTATCTAATTCAATTTATCCTTGACTAGTTTGGAAAGTACTCTATACACCTAGGGGGTTTTATGGTTTTAGTAAGCCTGCTTTATGTTTAAATTATTGTGCCATTGATCTATAGGAAATGGGTGCAATTGAATTTTATTATTGTGCAGTGGAATGGAATGAAAAATACACACTAAACAAGACAAATTTTATAGAAAACTGATAAGTATTGCTCAGTAAAATTCCAGTATTATCCTCATTAATACCAGCAGTATACAATAGTGTTACATAGTGGAGAATTCAAATCATGTGGATAGGATTCGAATCTACCAACTCAAGACTGACTAACTGGATAACTAGAAGTGTCTAAATCACTATCAAATCTCATTATTCTAAATCCAGATGTCTAATTCAGTCTCTCAATCAGTTAAACCCGTTAAACTGATGAGGTAGGTGAGAAGTGGTGCCTAACCCCATGTAGCCATGCAAGACTGGCGCTAATTGAACTAGAGGACATCTAACTGAATGTGACTGAAACATAACTTAGCTTAACTAGTTACCAACTACCAACAACTGAAGGAGGTTGGTGGTGGCACTCCTAGTGGCTCCTAAATTGTAGGGATTGTTCTCAGAGGCACATAGACTGATGCATGAACATGCATTCAATTGCAGTTAACCTCTATATATGTTCCACACACTCTAGTGACTTGGTACTGGTGGCACCAATAGCCCAAGTGTACCCAAAGGTACTAGTGGACCCAATATCAAGTAACGACTCCTAAGTCAGGAAAATATAATCTAATAGACTAAGTATGGACAAGGGAGGATTATAAATCCTAACATCCCCCCCCCCCCTCGTTAATCCTAACTTGGACAACTGTGGGCCCTGGAAACAAGGCCAAAAGTCACCCATTACAATCCAAAAGAATTACAAAAAATTTCTTAATAAACCGAGGAAATAAGGGAAAACCTCATGGGAAAAACCCCCCCTCAAAATAAGAAGGAACAGGAAATATAACCTATTCTTAGGAGAAAAATCTTCCTCTTTCGGAAATAACTTCCAAAAAATATGTTGCAATTTGCAGCACTATGCAGCAGTATGGTTCTTCTATGCAACAACATCCTGAAGTTGTGCATGTGAACCTCTCCAAACTAATGAATATTTCTGGAGGAATTTTCCTCTTTGGAAGAAGAATAAAATGCTCAACTGCAAGATGAAAACTGGACCCATGTAGAGAAACTGACATCAATTGATGGGAGAGAAAAAGTGCTTGATAATTCGAACCATGTGAGGAAAACCCAAGCAACTGATATATTGCAGCTTTGAACATCAAACCATGTGAGTTAAAATCAGCTCCAAGTGTTACGAGCAAGTGTCTAGGTGAATGCAAAATATCTCCATCGGTACTAGTTCTATGAGGAGATGATCATGTGATCAAATAGAAAGGTAGAGAATCCCTGGGACTGTGGATAGACAATGATTGAGCTGTTAGGTTAAAACCGAGCAACATTAACATAATAATGAGCGAGAAATAAACATTATCACAAGCAACCACATATAGACACACAATATACCCTGGAAACCCCATGTGGGGAAAACCAACACCAATGAAGATCTCCATTACATGGCCAAAACCGGCCATCCGGGCCAAGCGAGCTAGTCACCACTCACCTCCAGGCCTCTATACAATGGAGCCTCCTCAAGCCTTATAAAGGCTTAATGACATGCAATACCATTGGACAATACCATGGGCAACAACAAACCATGTGCCCAAACCATGTGCAAGACCTAAACCACCTTTGACTTAATCCTGAGTCAAGGTTAACCCTAACAATCCCCCCTTTAAACTTGACTTGGAGTAATCACCAACTCCCCTCAAATATTTATCGAGGAATCTTACATACACCCCCCTATCACCTATGTCTATCTCCCGACTTTACCGGTGAGTTAACAGGGGTATGCATGCCTTACCAGGTCTTACAGCCATATGCCCATTTACATGCAAACCGCTCCATTACAATTTTTTTTTCATGTGCCTTCATGGTGACTACATCATCACCATCTGTTGCTTCATTCTCTCGCTTTGCATGCTCGCTTCCTTGCTCGTCTTTTGCCATGCTCCCTTTGAACCTACATCCAAACTCTGTCATTGATGTCCACATAAAGAAAAATCCATCTACCGGATTACATGGGTCATCGTCCACTATAACCGCTAGTTCTCTAGGAATTCTCTTCACATACATGGCTCATCAATCTTGGTCCCAAAACCGATATTAAACCATCTCAAATTTCTCCCACAATCGAAGACTCAACCTCTCCGATCCACATCGAGCTAGGCTACGAGTACACCTACCACCCTCGTACCTACCTAGTGGTTCATTCCACACTTGATGCAACATCCCTTCTTTGCGCATAAGAAGGATACCTTGTGCTTTTAGCATCCATAGAAATCCAAACTTGCCTACGGCTAAGTTTCACATGGACCAAAACATTACGGCTAGGGTGTTGGGTACCACCAAACATTCACCCCACAATTTGATTCAACATAGAAACACCAGCGAGCATAACTAAGCCAAACCATGGCTCTGATACCATTTGTTAGGTTAAACCAGCAACATTAACATAATAATGAGTGAGAAATAAACATTAAAACAAGCAACCACATATAAACATAGAATATACCCTGGAAACCCCATGTGGGGAAAACCAGCATCAATGAAGATCTTCATTACATGGCCAAAACCGGCCATCCGGGCCAAGTGAGCTAGCCACCGCTCACCTCCAGGCCTATATACAATGGAGTCTCCTCAAGCCTTATAAAGGCTTAATCACATGCAATACCATTGGACAATACCATGGGCAACAACAAACCATGTGCAAGACCTAAACCACCTTTGACTTAATCCCGAGTCAAGGTTAACCCTAAAATTAGCTCCATAGCCTTATATAGCTTCAAAAATAACTAATGATCCACAAAATATAATATCAGCAAACTCATGAGAGAAAACTGACATCAAATCCCCAGCAGCAATTTTGAAAGAGACTTGTGGTACCTGGTTTTTCACACCAAAATTGATGAGAAGAGCTACAAGCATGACTAAAAGCTCTTGAAATTTAAAACTTGAACCAATTAAGATCATATCATATCCAAATAAGTTCATATCATATCCAAGAGTGTGCTCCACTGAGATGGTAGATGCACAATTTTCTCCTTCTTCAAAACTCTAAATATTGGTATATTCAATCATGTAGGAATTTACTGGAAGCTCAAGATCAATGAGAGTGAATGAATCACTCCTAAAATATGATATTTCTTCCAAAACATACAAATTATTACTTATATGCACACCTGCAACATCATTAGAGATAAAGAAATCAAATTCCTCTTCATTTTATGAAATAATCATCGGTAAACTATACACTGAATTTAAAATAGAAGAATCACTGAAGAATTTTTGCATAGAATGGAACAAGAGTTTTTATTCAATAAATGAGATACAAATGTCTTCTTCTATATCATCCATATGAGAACATGATATATTAGAGATCTCATAAACTTCGAGAGAAGCAGGAGAAGGAGTCACTCCAAGGAGACTTTCTTCAATTCGAATCGACCGTGTTGAAGATTTTGATTCTTCTTCATATTGAACCACTTGCTTTGTTGTATAAGAGGGAACATTGAGTACATTATTGAACTCATCATGCTGGATTTTAATAGAACCTCTCCAAGTAGCTGGGATTTGGAATTCATCTCCCATATGAGTGATAGGTCCTCCTAGTAGAGTGAGAGTGGTGAAGGATTCCCTAGAGGAAACCATGTGGTTGGATGCTCCAGAATATATCAAGTAATCCTTCGACGGAGTGATGCCTACCTTCAAGGCATCACACCTCTCAAATTCTTCAGTCTACTCTCCAGCATCAGACATCTCTACACCTTGTGGAAGGGCAATATTGTTCTGTTCAGGGAGTGTTTTCAACTGGTCGAGGGTCTTCTTCATGCACTAGCTTTCAGGATGAAAGCCTCTCATACAATAAGGACACTTAGTCTTTTAAAACTTTTTATTTTTCTTGAAGCCTGAGGATCCTTCAGAAAACTTTTGACTCTCTTTTGGCTTTGAATCATATGCTTTAGGATCCTTCCCCTTGTACTATGATACCATGTAAGTTTTTTCGTTACACCAAAACATGCAGATGTTGATGAACATTTGAAACCCAACACAAGGCCCTATCACTAGGAAATCCCCAAAGGTACAGCGGTTATACCATGCGGTTGTATAGATACTCCAACACCCCCCCCTCCGACGTAGCTCGGGGGAATTGAACCTGAGACCTATGCTCTGATACCATGTTTAAATTATTGTGCAATTTATCTATGGGAAATTAGTGCAATTGAATTGTATTATTATGCAGTGGAATGGAATGAAAAATACACACTGAGAAAGACAAATTTTACAGAAAATTGATAGGTATTGCTCAGTAAAATTACAGTATTATCTTCATTAATCCCAACAAAATACAACAGTGTTACATAATGGAGAATTTGCATCATGTGGATAGGATTCGAATCTACCAACTCAAAACTAACTGACTGGCTAACTAGAAGTGTCTAAATCACTATTGAATCTCACTAGTCTAACTCAAGATGTCTAATTCAGTCTTTCAATCAGTTAAACCATTTAAACTAATGAGGTAGGTGAGAAGTGGTGCCTAAGCCCACACAGCCATGAAATACTAGCACTAATTGAACTGGAGGACATCTAACTGAATGTAACTGGAGCCTAACTTAGCTTAACTAGTTACCAACTACCAACAACTGAAGGAGGTTGGTGGTGGCACTCCCAGTGGCTCCTAAATTGTAGGGATTGGACTTAGCGGCACATAAACCGATGCTTGAACATGCAGTCAGCTGCAGTTAACCTCTATTGTGTTCCCCACACTCTAGTGACTTGGTGTTGTTGGCACCAATATCCCAAGTGGAACCAAAGGTACTAGTGGACCCAATATCCAGTAATGGCTCCTAAGTTAGGAAAATATAATCTAATACACTAAGTATGGACAAGGGAGGATTACAAATCCTAACACTTTATGAGCTTTATAAGTTTTCATCTTTGTAAATTCAATTTTGTCTCTTGAGGATGTATTATTTATGTACACTAGTGTTGAATAATAATTCATGGAAGATACTTAAAACATTCTTCAATTCTCTTGTGTTCAGTCTCATTATTCTTCTCTCTATTTCCCTGTGCATATCAGTGAGGAATAGTTTTGTGTCAAGATCTTCCTATAAAATATCACAATATTTAGTACGGTTATTATTATGATACATATACATATATTGCATGTATTGAATAACACTCTTGTGTAGGAATGCCACGCTAAATTGTCGAGGACGTCATTTAGAGACTTTATTCATAGCACTTTGTGCAGAAGGATAGAAGGTTGCACATTTTATCAAAGACCTTGCATAGATGGGGCATTCCCAGGTTGTGGTGGAATGGCATTATTAGACAAATGTATACATGTGACCAATGAGCATGAACTCTAGAGGCATGAGGTGAACTTGCAATCATTCAAATACGTCACATATGATATCGATGGAGGGAATGAAAGAAAAAAAATACAATTGGCCACTTCTCATGTTAGTATTGAGTTCTTGAATACTATTTTTTTATTTAGATTGCAATTTCATGTGTAACAATCTATTGATGTATTTCCTTAGTGTTGATCTACCAGGTGCAGTTTTGAAATTTCATGGAGGTATTCTTTGAAAAGACACAATAGTATGTAAAGCATGTGCATATGGCTCATTGGCAAGGTGAGTAGTTTAAAATGTGAAGGGATAGATTTCCTATTGGGACTATCTTATTAGTGGTCAATTTTGCAGAAAACTACACTCTTCAACCACAAAATGAGATTTAGAGTCAATATTATCACTCAGACGAGATCAACATAATGGTCCATATCACCTATAGAAATGGGGAAGATAGTACTGAATACAAAAAGGTTATATTGAAGGAGTATCACTTTTACATAAGTGATGACAGGTGTCACGACTTGGATTTTGTACAACACAACTTTCAATTGTTCTACAATCACTTGAAGGATAACGGTATATAGATGGAACAACAATGGATTTGTTATGATGGTTGTGCGGAGAAATACAAAAATTCACGTGTCTTACAATGGTTGTGTATGCTCCACAAGAGGCACAAGGTTCCACATATTTGGAACTATTTTGAGACCAGACACAGAAAAGGGGAACATGATGGAGAAGGTGTGTGCATCAAGACGACACTACATAGGAAAGAAATGAAGTACACAACAATTTCGCTTATCCATGATGAAAAGACCATTGTTGAATGGTGTTCTTCAATAATGGGGGAGCGAGCAAGAAGGAAAGAAGACCAATCAACTAAAAAATCACATGTACATAGATATTTTTAGGAGGTGGTTGATGTAGATCGATCACACATATATGATTGCAAGACCATCCAAGGAACTTGTGAATTTCTTTCAGTTAAAGCATAGAACAATGATATATTTTAAATCTGGACAAGGAAACTCTCTTGTTTTTGTTCTCCATGTAATAGTGATGAATGGGAAAATTGTGGATCCACAGATCGGGTTTATAGTTGGGATCGTGTATCACTCCCAATTGGTCGACATATACCTACAGAATTATCCATGTTGGAGGAGGACCAATCAAGCATTTCACCAGACTATGACCACATATCAGATCTTGTACAACCATGTTCGACTAATATCTTGGTTATTTTGAAATGTTTGACAAAGAGTTGTGTTTATTTAGATGACTCAAGTGTTGGAACTTTATTTTATGCAAGGAAAATATACTCAATGGTTTCCCTAAGAGGTAATGAATGGGGAACCAACTATTGGTTGGAACATTGCTTGGATGGGAAGCACCCTCATTGTCTCATTAAGGGACTCTGAGGACAATGATTTTCCTGTTGGGTTGATGGTTGTCAAAGGAGAATATTTCATAGAGGTTTTCCATGCACTAAAGAAAAAAGGTTATGTATTTGAATATTATAGACCAAGTCAAATTATATACCATTATACAAACTTAGTTATTAGCACAAACCTCCAGTTACAAACCATGCCAAGGAAGAACTCATCAAAGTCATGATACTTCTTTCATTAATCCGACCACGAGAGGTTTAAGCATACTATTGGTATTAGAGGTGATCCTGATGGTTTAGTCAAATGACCACAGGTAGTTAGTCAGGTATCTGGTATGCATGGTATCTGTGTACTATCTTATAAGTATGCGGTGTACATGTGAATGTCATGATTTTGTTTCATGGTCTCATTGATAATTGATAGCTTGATAGATTGATAAATTACACAAGATTCATCATGGATTTGTTGTATTATATTCATACTTACACGGCTCATACAATCTATCTCTAGAAACCCAATCTAGCCCAAGAAACCTAACTCTAGAATCCTAGAAACCAAATCTACAAACCTAGAAACCTGATCTAACCCTATAAACCCTTGAAACCTAATGAAATTTCATAATTCAGGTGTTAAAATAAGGTCAAGTGTAATTTCCCCATTGAGTAATATCTAATTTACTCACAGATAGACAACTTTGCAATGTCATCATAGGCCTTGTAGAATCTATATATTGTACTTGTAACCCTAGAAATTATTACATTGGGGGGACAAATTTCGCAATTCCCACCATGAAAGTTCATATCAATTCCCTATTTTGTACTTCTACAATTTCCTTTCGCAAATTTGTTTCCACGTTGCAGATTGTGGGATGCGGGATGCAGAATCACACTTTTCTATTTTGGACTTCCACAATTTCCTTCTGCAACTTTGTTTCCACATTTTCCTGGATTGTTGATTTCCTTGCGGATTTACCCCTGACCGTCCATCTTGATATCTTGTGGAACTTTGGCTTTTCTGCCTAACTTATGTAAACTTGATATTCATCGTCAGATATTTATCTCTATCTATGATATTCATCGTCAGGTAAGGCTTGATATTTATCTCTATCTATGATGTAAACTTGATATTTACACAGAGATAATTAAAATTGATGGCTATGATATTTCATGCTATCACGGCACATTATAATTTGGACATCATGTACATATAAAATTTAATTAAAATACCCACAACCAGCTATGTCAATGCAACATTATAGAGATGGGGGCATGGTTTCCTAAGGAATGGGGGGGAATAATTCAAACCCTTGAGCCAACAATGTTTAGCCAAATGTCAAAGTGAGAACCCATCAAACTCTCCACCACCCTCTTTGTATTTTGTGCCCAATCATTTATTTCTTCCATAAATTGGTTGGTTAGTTAATGCATTGGGATGGGAAGAGTATGGTAGCCAAATTTGAATGGAGAAGTGTAATATCCTGAATTTTGGACCTAACACCTATCAGCATGTACCTATTGATTACAATGATTATCTTGATCTTTTATTTTTATATTGGGTCGAAGACCCCACTGCATATGAACATGATGATTTGTTTTATATATTGGGTCTAAGCCGATTATTGATGATATATATATGTTGTTTGTTTTTTGTGTTGAGCGTGGACCCTGAAGCACATGATTGATGAAATGTTTTGTGTTAGGCGTGGACCCTAAAGCACATGATTGATGTAATGATTTGTGTTAAGCAAGGAGCTTTGGAACATATGGGTGAATAATGTTTGGTGTTGAGTGAGGAGCTCTGGAGCAACTGAGTGATTAATGTTGTGTCGAGTGAGGAGCTCTGGAGCACATGAGTACTTACATTTGTGTTGAGCGAGAAGATCTGGAACACATGAAAAGATAAGATTTGGAAGTGTTGGGCATAAGCCCTGGAGCCTTCCATCTTGATGTTGAGCATAAGCTCTAGAGCATCGGATCATTGGCCATTGTATCCCTAAGTGTATCGTACAAGTACATCCTAGCATTAGTGTTAAGCGAGGAGCTTTGGAATTGCACTGAATTGTAACTCCATGTTAAAGCGTTGAGTATGGACTCTTGTAAGCGCTAGGGGTTACTGAAAAGAATTTAATAAACTTCCAAGTGAAAATGACTCGAGAAAAATATTGATCTTATCATACTTATTTATAAGTGATTAAATGAAATTTTGAATTTTTGTATTCACATCAAAGTACTGAAGAGATACCACGTTATACAAGGGAAATCCAACATGCAAGGATGTTTAGAGTTGCCTAGCCTAGTAGACATAAACCATCTACCTACCTGACCTTAATGAAGAAGTGTCATTAAGTCTAGGGATCATGGTATATGATGCCCAACGACAAATATTAATAAAGTGTTATATTATTATGTACTCTACACATGTTATGTATAAAGAATTAAGTATATTAATAAATAAAAGAAAGAATGAGAGCTCCATCAATTATTATTTATTATGAAAGATTAATAAATAGTATAATGTCTATAAAAGTCCAAGTAGGAACTAGTAGAAAGTTTCTAAGTTAAATTATTAATAATTAACCCAAAGTAATTAGAAAGGGTTAAATAAAGAAACCAAGGTTTCTTGATTTAAATGTCTGTTTGACTAAAAATTATGTCTATAAAGACTCAAGCCAAGAAAAAATATATATTGCATTTGTCAGCAAAGGCTTACCTTATATTTCGTCAAAAGAAAACTAGTTCAGAGGTACAAGTAACTATGTATATATATATATATATATAGCCTTTAAATAGTGCTATAAGTTAACCTACTAACTAATTTTAAATCAACTAAAGAACAAAGTATAAATAAAACAAAATTAATAAATCATTCAAGACCTTTCAAGGTCTGCCTTACTAAAACATAAGCTAACATTTAAACATCTCCCTTTAAAATAAATATCATCGTAAATAACCAAACAGAGAAGATATCATGACCATCCATGTGGTCCAATACCAAATCTCTGTAATCTTATCAAGTCCACAGTCCAAATCGCTTAGACAATAAACGCATCCATTTACATAACTCAATTGTTATAATCCATAGTCCTATTATTACAGTCATCCTTTTATAAAACATAAAGTGTTTAAAGGTCCCAGCTAAATCTACACATGGTAGTCACATAACCTTAAACAGTTAATAATTAAAACCCATTTTTCCAACAGAGGTCGCGACATTGATTCCTATGGATGTCCAGACCCAAGGAAAAAACAATAATAACAAACCATAGAATTTTATACACAAACAGTAAGCAAATCGCATAACCATCATACACTGGCCACACTATACAACTACTATATGCGGGCTGCGATTCATAAATACACCAAATGCTATGTAATAAACAAATTCCTACGCTATCAGTGAGGTCGTAAGACACTAACTACATTAACGGCCTCGACCAAAGTCTTAACTTAACACACAGTCTTTCCAAAATAACCCTACAGTAAACGTTGGTCATCGTGGGTTCCCCACCCATGGTTCTTCACAGTCCACATCGCATAAGAACTAATAACAATAATTAAAACCCTACCCTGAGCTATTGCAGCACTGTGGAAAAGGCTCATGCCATTCACAAAATGGCCTACACCCATGCTGTCAATGTATTTACAGTATAAAAAAACTAAACAACATCGTTATTTACAGAGCATTCGAGAGCAAGCGAATGCCTTGTCACACACCCATCTTAACAAACAAACAAACGCAGAATAGAATCATATTATACAAAGTATGAAATAATAACCATGGTAATCGTATCCATTTACACATTGGGCATCAAATTCACTACACAGTCATCATTTAAGACCAAAAACCAAGTTACACAGGCATACCAATGGGCTAACGCACCATTGAAAGCAATGGTGCATCCCATGGCTAAAAGGCCCAAATAAAATAATGATTTACATAACCCAAACTTATTTACACAGAGCCGAATGGATTACGAGTACTTCATGGCTCCAATGCCTTAGCAAATTATAAAATCCAAGTCTATAATCATAAGCCCGAAGGAAAACTCCAAACCCCACAGAGAAGCCCCAAACCCAAATGACGAAACAACACGCAGGCAGGCCGAGAGGAAACAAGCTCATGCTTGTTAAGCAGGCTTACCTTGCACCTTGGCTCCATAGTCAAGACTACGATAAAGCTGGAGCCACGCTGCCTCCTCACAATATTTTGGCACTTGCAAGCACCAACCGAAACCAGGATGAGAAGTATGACAAGTTAAGAGCCTTAAACCTGAAACAATGCGCAGGCATATAAACCAAAACGAAGCATACCTTATGATCGGGAGGTCGCCTCCATGGTTTTCTCCTTGCACAGAGCCAAAATGCACAAACCCCAAATGACAAACACAATGCACAACCATCGTGAACCAAGCCTAAGGGAAGGCTGCCACAATTTCCAAGAACATTAAATGCACCAGCTGGTGGCCATTAACATGATACCAAACCCAATCTCCATAGTTAAGCTTCGTTGCATTCGTGACCTCCTTTTCCCTTTGCAGAGCTTAAACCCTATTGGCATATGGTACAACTATATGTTATATTCGCTACCCCTTTCATATCACCATGTAACATTACAATGTATACATTATAACAAGTTTAATATATTACAATGATAAGGTTTAAGTGTAGAGTCCATATATGGTCTGCGCTAGCCTTAAGTCAACCCCAAGACTTATGCATTAATATAATGTATGTACCTTAGTTTTAGGACCTGATAACATGTGAACCTTAGGCATTAATCCATAAACTTAACACAACACACATAAGCCCTAAGCTTACATTACAATGATAAGGTTTAAGTGTAGAGTCCATATATGGTCTGCGCTAGCCTTAATTCAACCCCAAGACTTATGCATTAATATAATGTATGTTCCTTAGGTTTAGGACCTGATAACATGTGAACCTTAGGCATTAATCCATAAAATTAACGCAACACACATAATCCCTAAGCTTATGCTTAGTGAACATGGCATATGTAATATGCCATGTTAAATACTTTAACCCTCATAAAAATCAATGGCTTGGTTTTGAAGGCCATGTACTTAACCTGCAAATAGAAAACATAATAAGTGTTAAAAATTTTAAATAAACTAAAACATAAACCGTAATAAATACCAAAATGTGAAATAAAGAGTTACAAGACCATAAGGAAGCATATGTACTGAACAAGAATCTAGCAGTAATAGTTAAAATTGATGAGAATAGGATGTATACCTGTTATAAATCGAAGTTGGTAAAGGAACCAAAGTCCACCAGTAGTATGCTCTTTAAGATCTAGTCGCAAAGTATGAACTGCATGTGAAATAGAACAGGTGCCTTAGTTTAGAGAACTAAGCTTGCGAACAAGTAAACACCTTTACCTCTCAAACCGTCATGGGAGAACGAGTCCCACCACTCCGCCCAAATTAACAAATGCGACTATGCAGAAAGGACGAAGCATTTACACCAATGACGACACATAAGCGACAAAAGTATAAACATAATACTAAAGCAGTAAACAGCAGTACGATATCATAAGTAAAATACATTCAAATTAATAACTAAAAGTAAAAGACAGAGCATAAGAACAGCTTACGAATAAATAGTGGTACATGAAGTGTACAACAGAGTTCCTCAAGTGAATAATGTTTTGCCTAGGTAGTTTCTGCTAGCCTATAAAAAAAATTATTTTCGATTTTTTGGGACATTAGAAGAAGCCATCATATTTTGAAAACGTGTTTTGACTTCTTGGGTAAGTAAAAACCTACAAATGCATGCACATTCCATTATGCATGGACGTCATCCTCTTCCTCGCATGTTTTGAGCTCCTGGGTGTTTTTCCTCACCCCTCGTTCATTCACTTTGGTCTCTCTCACGTAGCTGGAGCTTCATGCGTGTTTGCATTCACGTTTTTTGTTGGTTTCCTCATTTTCCCCATGGATGGGAGGTCGATTTTGTAATGCTTAGTGGTTGGGTTGTCTCCCTCAAGAATTGCTGCCATTTTCCTCATTTTCCATGCCTAGGAAATTCATTTTTGTGTTGCTGAGTGAATGGCCAACAAGGATTCACGATTTTGGGGTTTATAGCAGTCGTTTTTGCTCATGAAATGCCCAGAATCATTTTTGAGTTTGAATTTCTCACCCAGGGGTCGATTTCTCCATTATACCAATACGTTTTTGGTTGAAAAACGTTTTTACTCAAACACAGAACTTGCATTTTTGTTGTGTGTGCATCCTTTGTTTTAGTCTGAACTGGTTTGGAGTGGAACTGGGGAAAAAATAGCTTGATAAACCTAGTGTGGAAAGGAAGCTCACAGACAAATCAAGAGGGGTTTTTTTTCTTCTTTGCACACCCTGAAGAGCACTGAAATGGAAGCATAGCCTGAGGGACTATGTAGTAGAGAAGGGGATGCTTCCTTGTGTTGGGTTTGTAGGTGTTGGGAAATCCAAGCCAGATCGTGTGTAGGTGTTTGTAGCTCTTTGGTTGAGTTCAATAGCTTATCAATTCAACCATTCCACCTCCTTAGCAGCCTGATAAACCCAAGTGTAGTTTTGGCTTGGTTGGATTTTGATATGTCTTTGGCTATGTGTGAGCCTCTTGTAGTTTCCTTATTCCTTATGGGAATCATTCCCATCTCAGGGGTTGTAGTGCTACTGAAATATTGATGAGCACACTGGCCTATGGTTGGGTGGAACGTTGTAGCGACATAGCTGGTTGTGGGACAAGCTCCTTTCAAGATAAGTATCTCGTGTGTTTAATCAGTGCAACTGTATTTATTTGCTTGATAAATTATGATGAACATGTTGAATGAAATGTATTTTCTTTCATTGTAGATTGCATCATGTATTTGTAAATGTTTTATGTTCAATGCATTTTTATTATGTTTATTTTCATGGATCTAGTTTCCCCGTTTAAATGATAGCAACAGCTTGCAGGTGGCGTCCTCTAGGAGGGGAGGGGACTTGACATTGAGTTTAGACATGTCTATATTTATAATAAACACTTTTTATAATTTAATAAACTCCTCTCTATATTTTAATTTAGCATAATATAATTACAAAAATTCTGACTTGTTAATGTATTATTAGTCCCTGCCTTCAGGCTAGCAGGGACTATAGGATTCAGTCTGCCGTTTTTTATTTAAAATGGCATGCAACTCAAAATTTATAATCCTTAGTTTTTATTAAAAACAAAATTAAACACTTGTGTCAGACCAATCAACGACCGAAACCTTTTCTATAGACCAACCACCAAAATCGACCTCTTATTTGGCCTCTTTCCGAGGCAAACATGTTTTCAATATCATGTTATCGTAAGTTTTAAAGTTTTTCATGGGATGTTTTATGGATTTAATTTATGAGTTTGATTAATGCTATTTTTTCTTTAGTATTAGTTTCATAGTGAATCTCAACATTAAATATTCGCTTAATCTCTACAAGCCACCGCTTTCCCTCTTTAGCTCTAAAAGCTGCCACAAGAGCCCTTTTTCCCTTTGCTCTGCCAAGCTACCACGAGAGCCCTTTGATCATGGTCATGGACACTTCTATGATTTCCACTACACCATTATTCACCTTGCACGACACCACTATTCACAACCTTCTACTTGCAAATTCTGCAACATAGACTATTCTTGTTGGTGCTGGTTGGTGCTAGAATGAAAACGGTCTGAGGCCAAATGTAAATGCTCTGAGGATGGGCTTGTTGAATGCAGATATTTTCTCCATTGTTTCTAATCTATTTAGCTCTGTCACATAAACCGATATTTTTGGTGCTCAACAAAAGTGGCATGAGGCGGTCTGAAAGCAATCTGCGGCAGCCTAAAGAGACGGTCTCCATCTTCAAGAAGAATTTACACAAGGCTCTTAGGCACCATGTTTGAACGCTTTGCTTCATTGCATAGATGGTCTAGTGCCTACCTACGACGAATAGGAACGGTTCCAGCCCCTAGTGGAGCTTTTGTTTTTATTTGTTATCTGCATCTGTGAACGTAACTTCCCTCTAAGAACGCTTTTAACCTTGTCTTACATTCATGATGTCTAGTATATAATCATTACACTTTCTTAGATTAATATCAGTTTTTATAATAGGAAAACCAAAGTTCCATTTACACTAGTTTGTATATTCAATGCACCCAAATGAAATTCAATAGACAACCATACCCAGTTTAGATGAGTCTGTGTTATAGAAGGATAATCTTTCTCAAAATCTAAAGTAAGAGGTAAGAACAAAGACCACAGCTCAGCTTACAGTTTTTCCAACAACGTTTGATGCTGCAAAATAATTAATTCCAATATCTTATTTTTTTAACATCGTGGAAACCGAAAACTCCAAACCATTATCGAACCATGAGAATCAATTGGATTTGCTTACATTTTTATCCTACACCTATGCACAGTATTCACCTTTTAGCAGATTCACTCTTCCCAAAATAAATGCACTCAAATAACTCATGTTGAGTTAAAAAAATATATTGTTGTACTAGTCTTAAACCCTACAAAAATGAATATATTGTTGTACCAGTCTTAAACCCTCAAAAAAATGAGAAAAAATTGTTCCACAAGAAAAACTTTTATCCAAAACTAAAATGCACCTAATTATACAACTATTTTTATTACTTCTGAATGCAACAAAATGGGATAATCCGAACCTGTTTTTTTGTAAGTGAATTCTTATATTGATCATACTCTTTCAATGGATATTGACTGATTACTTCCTGTTTGTAGCATTTTGAGATCCATTCCATTGCCAAAGAGTTTGGCTCTATCACTGCTCAAGACCGATGAAAGCCTTATGAGAAAACAGGATTTGCATTTGTGCATCGTAGTGTCACGGGAATGGGACCCCTCTACATTGGGTGCACCATGGGACAGTACTTGCGTATTGTGTACGCATATACTTATTTCGACGACATCGTTTCTCGTGAGGGCTGGGACGATTGGGGTCATCAGACTACCAAAGATCGGTAAGGCCCATTTGAATTGTATGGAAAATATGTATCAATTTGATTTGGTGGCTGAGATGTATACTTGGGATCTAATAATGGATTCTTGATTTGATTTTTTATTGGGATTTTGGCAGAACAACCTTCTTTGGTGTGTATCAATGTTACAGCCCTGGTGGTGTTGTTGTTGGTGGCATCATGGACAACCCCGCGCTCAAGCATCTAGCTCATTGGATTCATCAATCTTCCTTTTCATATTTCCTGTAGAACAATCCATTTGTCAGAGGGTTGAAACTACAAGATTGAATCACCACCAGCATGGGATACCAGAATGGTCGTACGCCTACCTTATAGGCAACACTCTTAGTGCTTTGTTTTGTTTTATTGTTTTTTGCAAGCATTTCCTGTCAATGGTGCACTATTTTTTTTTGTCGGTGGTGCACTATTTTTTTTGTATGGTGTTGCAATTCTAGAGCAAGTTGTATACATCAGAGGTTAGATTACTATGCATGACACACTTCCTCCATGCAGTGCAGTGAGTTGTCAAGCATGTAGTGCAGTGGGTTATCAATTGATCACACATTGTCTTGTCAGGGGTAAAGGTGACTCTATGTAGTGTCGCGTCACAATTTCCTATAGCCACATGACCCTCCTTGCCATGCCAACAACCTCCTTGATTTGCATCCCCTAACATGAACCCTCCTTGAACTGCCCCCCATAGCCCATGATCTTAACATGTATGCCCTAACCTGCGTTGTCTACCTTTACTCTTTGTCTTTATCCTCCAAAGTCGATCAAATACAACAGATTTTAAATATGAGTTGCACTCATAATAGCATCATATGATCCAGTCCTCCATTTAATTTGTATCTTAGTGTTTTGTTTTGGCATTGACGGTAATTACTTTATCGTAATTTTGTTTCTATTTTTTTCATTATAAACACTTTCATAATTATAATTTAATCTTTATAAAACTATTTCTGGGAAATTTAACCCTCGGAATTCTTAATTTTAGTCTTTAATTTCTGGTCCATAGATGTAAACAAAAATAAATTGATACAAGATTTGTTGTTGATTTGAATTGTTATATGTTTAAATTCAATTCTATAGTTTGCTATATGTTTAAATTCAATTTTATAGTTTGATGTGCAACCTGTTCATAATTGTTGTTGTCAACAGAGTCGTCCCATCAATCAATTTATGGAGGGTTGATAAGAGAAACTCTCATACACGTAAATCATTTTATCTTACGCTAGAAATCAAGTTAATGGATTAGCTAAAAGCAGTTGGCATTTTATTGGCACTAATAACACACTCTGGGTGATACAATCTTTGCAATTTAGCGTTGAGCTCCTTCCTTTTCAGCCGAATGCAGTGCTTCTTTTTCTAGGAATTGGTAAAACAAAGTCCATGATTCTCTAACACAAAACACTTAGGTTGACACATAATAGCTTAATCATGGGTGTCTTTTATTCTGTTAGATGAGGGTAGTTCGGTGATTATTTAATGTTCTTTGTATCTACGTGGCATCTTGGATAATTTTGAAAACCAAACAATTTGTGAAAACTGTTGAATCACTGCTAATTTAGTGTAGTAACCAATCCTCATAGCAGCAATCTTTTGGCTGGCTATTCCAGCGATATTCATGCAATACTTAGTAAAACTTGGTGGTGATTGATGCTTTACTTACAATCAACTATATAAAGAATCAGGGATATGGTTTCAATTATGTAAAATATCAGAAATATGATTTCAAATTGAGCAATGATGCTTTACTTACAATCAATCAATTATGTACCAATTGCATAAAATCAGGGATATGGTTTCAATTATGTAAAAAATCAGAAATATGGTTTCAAATTGAGCAATGATGCTTTACTTACAATCAATCAATTATGTACCAATTGCATAAGGCAAGGACTTGCTGCCTTTAGCAGCCCACCTTGTTTAGTTTTGCTTACCTCCAAACTCCACCATAATATAATTCCAGAAATTCTGACTTGTTAGGCAATGTATTATTTAGTTTTGTTTACATCTAACTCCACCATAATATAATTCCAGAAATTCTCACTTGTTCATATATTTTAATCTTTAAATTATGTGTGAAAACTTAACAGTGTTCTATCTTAAAGGGATATCTCTATATTTATTAGGCATTGCAGATATCTCTATGTCTTATGCTGTGGAAAATTCAGATACATTCCATGTGGAATGCACTGGACATATCTCTAGATTTATTATGCAGAGGAAACATTTGATAAATTCCATGTTGAAAAGCTTGATCAAGAACTTGGATGAGGAAACATTTGATACATTCCATGTTGAAAAGCTTGATCAAGAACTTGGATGTTGCTGAGACATTTCACAAAAATATAAGCTTACTAGAAAGTACGATTGTGGTGTAGTGAAAGATTTGAGATTGTAGTGGAGTAAGACATTTCAGAAAAATATCATGTTATTGGCTCATGTACAAAGTAAAAGGAAAACAAGACTTGAACTTCCAGTATTTTAACGTTTTAAAAAAATTTAAAGAATAGACTTATTATGTTCCCGACAGGGAATATATATGAATCGGTTAGGTCAATTAATTGGACATGCATATTTAAATTTTATAGTTTTCAAATGTTTTTAATATAGTTTGACTAAATTTTATTTTTTAAATTATTTAAATATTGATTTAACTTAATTTCTATTGGTTGTTTGTAGGTGACGTTTGCTTGGGTTTTTGTGCCCCAAGACCCGGCGGCGTGATGGTGTAAGCAGTCAATGGTACTGGCATGTATTGGAAATTTCTTTAAGAAAAGAATTCCAACGTGGCCCAAGACACACTTCAAATCAGGCGCATGTCAACTGCCACTGGGCCATTGAAAAGCAATGCAGGCCCATTCCCATATACCAAAGAGTGACATGACAATGAAGTAGTTATTATAACCAGTTGTCATGTTTGTCCTACACAATCTTCATTTTCTTTTTCTATTAGGATGGCTTCGTTGTTTGGTTGCTTGCTTTTCACCTACAGACCTAGAAGGATGAGGAATAATTTTGTGCTATGTCCTATGCTCTGACAACCGCATTGTTACAATCAATGCATGCAAGAGCATGGCAAGTTGGTGCTCTGTCCTATGCTCTGATAACTCTTCATTGTTATAGTCAATGCATGCAGGAGCATGGCAATTTGCATGGGTTGATTAAGTGACAAGTTGCATAGTTATTAAGGCATTCAAGATTCAATGGCTTTATTAAGGAAGTGGTTTGAAATTGGATGGAAGTAATTTTTTATTTGTGAGGCTTCGAGATTCCTAAAATCCGAGACAATGCTCTTGTCTCTTACACCACCAGGTCCATTTGCTACAGATCAAATGGTTCGCAAATGGTTCCTTCCTTGTTCAGCTTCGAATGGCCTTAAATGCAACGAAGACGTCGATGTAGGTAACCAGAAGCCTATGCAATTTGCTTTAATACCACTAAATATCTCTATTCAGTTAAAGATACATGGATATTTTCGTCTTGTTGCTTGTAAAATGGAATTCATTATTAGTGGTTATTTTCATCTTGTTAAAAGGAATTCATTATTGGTAGTGGCTTCGAGGCTTATAGAGGTTTCTAGGGCCTTTCTTTGGGGTTTGGAGACTGATTTTGTGAGGCTTGTGTAATGCAGAGAGGGTTCGGGATAGCGATAGGTTTTTCTCCTTGCCATTTTTTTCCATTGATAGCCCTAAAATTAGAAGACGTAGATGTCAACGCCAAGTGCTGCAGTAAACTCACTAATGACTGCTGGGCCTTCCGCGACCATTTTAGGGATCCGTTTTGCGCTCATTTCACATGACAGTGATGTTAATAATATTCTAAATGATGATTGGAATGGAAATTTATAGGTTTGTTATTTGAATCAGTTATCTATTATTTGTTTAATTTGTAGTCCCATGGCAATGTTGTAGATTTTGGGGCAGTCATATAACTTATTCTTGGACCTAACAAACTGCCAGTCAATATAATGGGGGTACGAATTTTCTTCCATGCTCCTCTAATCTAAGTGTAATGTTTGCATTTATTTCTTTGAGATCAAAACTCTATTCATAGTTCTTTCATGAGTAAAAGATACCAATGTTTCAATACTTACCAGATTCACATACTTGTCTGCCCACAATCTCTCTAAAGATGTCAATGTTTCCATACTAGGCAACTCTTCTAGCTCAGCACACTCTCTAACAGTCAGTCGTCAAAGCTTTGTTAGATGCTCCAACCCCTGGATGCTCTTCAGCTGCACACATCCATCTATCGAGAACTCCTCTAAAGAGGTCGCAACTGCAAAGGTGCTTGCAAAAGACAAATATAAGTGTTGTGTTTCATCCATAAGAAAGATATTTATGTGTGGATCACGATTCTCATTTGCATGTTCTTTCCAATTCATTTGAGATTTTAATACCAACTAAACATACAAATATAGACAAAAAATTATGTTTACCAATGGTTCGACTTCGCTTTGCCACAATGTGTTTAACACACTTCCAAACACATGTAAAATATTTAAATTATTCATTGGAATCCATGAGGGAAAGGAAGAGTTTGGACAACCTTTCCAACGAATCCATAAGATAAATTTGGTGACTTCAAAATGCGTTCCATGATAAATCCTTCACTGTGAAGGATATCCAACCTCCTTTGACAAATAATGCACAAGACATCACCATGTTCATCTTCTTCATTATAGTCATTAAGATCCAACTTAATTCCCTGCACGGGTTTTCTGTGTCCAAACGGTTGTTATTGGGTATTGTTGTTTTAAACATTTAGCATATGGGTTCTTGTTGTTTTAAACGGTTGTCTAGATTGCTCTTTACCTACAGACTAAGAAGAGGGAAGGAAGGCCAGTGAGTGAAGAAGTCAGTCACTTCGTTTACTGGCACGATGGAAGAAGCCCGGTTCTGGCATGCGGCTTTGACAAGCGTCCAGTTTGGCCTTGCATCGTCCAGAGAAATTGTAAGTGGATGCACGAAATAGAGAAGAATAATGGGAAATCAGGTTCTTGTTTACTGCAATTCTGCAATTCTGAGGAAAATAATATATTTTAACTCTGTTAAAAATCATTTTCATGCCAATTAAGTTGGAAAGCACCTTTGAAGTCTGAATGTGTATGCATGCCAGTATTCAAGTTAAACAAAATATAGAACTTGTTTTACTTTTTTCGGTTGGGAATACACTTTTAACCAGTTATCAGGCGTTGAACCTTTGAAAATGTGAAAAAATGGCTAATTCCAACCCAATAATAATGCTAATAGGCAACAAATCTGATTTACAACATTTACGCATTGTATCGATAGAAGATGCTCGAAAGTTTGTTGAGAAGGAAGGTCTACTTTTTATGGAGACATCGGCATTTAAAGCTACAAATGTTGATAAATCCTTGCAAATAATCCTGCAAGAAATAGATCCAGAATTCGGTGAGAAGGAACTTCATTCAAAGGAATAAAAAAGTGTGAGTTCTGAAGATGGGAAACCTACTTTTGGTGCAAACTAGGGCGAATATATAGAGGAAGGGTTGTTGTTTGTAGGACTAACTGTGGTACAGAAAAAATAGCCTAAGAAAGAAAGGGTTTTGCTTTATATTCATCAAAAGGAGTTGGTAGTAAACAAGAGAAATACTCATTGCAAGGGATGGCATGGATATCTTGAAGGGTGGTCGTTTATAACAGAAACTTGGGGTGGTTGTTTATAGCAAAAACTATATGGCTAAATTCAATGAGGTTCTTTTGAGGCTAGTGGCTTGCATATATTGCCTATTCTTATCGGTAAGTAGTGGTGGCCACTTTTGGTTATATTTCTTTATTGTATGCTACTTGTTCATTTCAAGCAATGTAAAGTGATTCAATATGGGTTTTGTTTATATTGTGCCATACACCATGAAGCCTTATTCTTTTAGTATAATTGCCTTATTCAATCTCTAATATAGGAGAAGAACAGAATTTGAGTTTGGTACCAATATTTTAAGGATAAGACTTTGGTTTGGTTAGAAATTAGAATAGAACAGCTTATTTGCTTCTAGGTACCATAAAAAGAAACTATATGAAATAAACTTAACCAAATAGAAACTCAGAAGCAAGATTCACAGACTACATAAATAAACACAACTACAGTTTTGGGCCTGTTGAATTTGAATTATTGGCCTCTATGCGAGGCCAGTTGGTCTGTTCCAGCTTCTACTACACAAGTAGTATATAGTCTTGTATCCCTTAAAGATTTGAATTGACTAGCTGGTTAATGCACCTTACTCTCACAGGTTATCCTTGAACGTAATCAGCCCTGATGTGATTCTATGCTAAAAATGGCCAAAATGAAGTTTGAGTACTTCAGGGAGAAGCTTGGTGTTCTCCAGATCGAGGTTCCCTCCAAGGGGAAGTGATGAGTCTGTGAGCCATTCTGACATGGTGAGAGGATTAGGTTCCTTCCATGGTCAGATGTAAGAGCTAAGCCATTCTGTCATGGTGAGAGGATTTGGTTCCTTCCATGTCAGATGTGAGTGCTGAGCCATTCTAATGTGACAGTAGGATTGGTTCCTACATGATCAGATATAAGTGTTGAATGCCTTTCTTGGAATGGAGGCACCTGGTCAGTTACTAGGATAATCAGAAAGTGACACATAGTTTACGGTTTCAATTTGTTGTTAGATTACTTTCTTTTACAACATAATTACTTTGTTTAATTGGAACATACATTTCATTGCAAACCTCATGTATGCTCTTTCCCCCTGTGGGTCTTGCCTAGTTGTTGGGAAATCAAAAAGAAAGTTGCGACATTATCTAAATTCCACACATTAATTTAATAATCCATTAATAAAATCAACTCCACAAAAATATTACGAATATCTAGTGTAGTTACACTTGACAATCATGGGAAGATTCTTCAAAGGAAGTGGGAACTACTGAATAGTGACCTCGAGATATTGTTAGGATATACTCTTTTTGGTGTAGTGTTGAACACATCTTAGAGACTCTGATTCCGCCCACACATCGCCCACATTTATGTGTGAAGAATCACCTTCGTTATATTCTGGACATATTCTTAGTACTTTATAGTATATCGAAAATCCCCTTCCCATAAATCAATTCATATTTTAATAATAAAACTAGCCAAGACACATTGCAAAACATTTCATCTTTCAATATCCTTATTTCTTTACTTTGACTCCATTGACACTAATCTAATTTGCAACATTTCAATTTCACTTATTATCAAGCTTTATTGCTAATGTGTTGATGTTATTATATATATGTTGGTGAAATATTTATAATTTAAATCTGGAAACAATCTTGTCTTAGTATTTTACTTCAAAAAACTCCTAAAAAACTTACTTCCATCATTAACGACTAAAACACAAGAGCCTTAGTCAACTCTTTCTTAGGGACCATCCCCCTTGGCTTCGTTAAGAGGAGTTTTTCATAAATGGATGATTCAAGATCAAGTGCCAGTACTTGACTCGATACTTGCCCCCAAGGACACACCTAGTAGCTTGAAGATTTCTTCTACGTTTAACCCCCAAGTGTGTGAAAGGTGGCAACACTCTCCTTGGATCAACAAATATTTATCGAAGGCTTGGCATTTTTATGCCAATCGAGAGTGACTTCCTTTGAGCTACATGTGACTTTTGACTCTATTGTTTGACATGCTAGAGTGACAAGATCCATTTCATTTTATATTTGTTATCAACCCCAAAATAAGAATTCAACCCACCATTTAATATCCTTTTCTCAAAGATATAGTTCTAGTTAAGCTTGCGATAAAGATTAATTCCTAGATATTTGTATATTCAACTCACTTCCTAGAAGCTATTGTTGTCATACAAAAAATTAGAATAAGTGATATTTTTCTATTTGATTATTATAACCTTTTTTTGTCAATTGTTGTCATACAAAAATTAGAATAAGTGATACTTTTCTATTTGATTATTATAACCTTTTTTTGTCAATGTTAACTATCATTCCCATATTATGGAAAAAACCTTTAAGAGTTCTTAGTTGCTTATTAAAATCTAAGAATATATCACCATAAAAACAATATCATTAACATAAAAAGATTGACTAAATATAAAAAGAATTAATTCAATATTATTAATGTTATAGAATATTTGGTTAATTTCTTATTAATAATATTGTAATCCATGTTTCTATTTAAACATATTAATTCACTTTAAAATTTGTACTAAAAGCAAAGTCACATGTATTTAATTTTAAGCTAAATTAATTAATTATTAATTCTATATTAAGGAAAAAAAACTTTAAGAATTCATACACCTCACTATATGAACACTTCCATTAACAACATAAAGCACAAGTATTAAAATTAATTACATCTTATCAATTAATTTTAATAAATCTGCAACCCGTTTTCTAAATTAAATATTGAGTTTAGTGAATAAATTTCCTAAATCTCGGCCGAAATTAGTTTATATATACAAATATATTATTTAAAACCCCAATTTTTATAGGTAAAGATATTTGGTCATAAATTACAAAAGGCTTACATCCCATCATGATCATATGCTATATTGTGATGTTTACTCTAATGAATAGTTACAAGATTCGTAAACATAAGAAAAACTTTAATGATAGTCACGAGATTGTTAAATCAAAAGGAAATAAAGGATTCAATGATTGGGGTGTTGGGTCAAGTTATGAAAAAGATGGTTTAAAGTGCTTTGAGAAGGGAAGTTAAAAATGATATTAAGATAGTGTAGTGTTAAAGATGGTTAATGGAGAAGTTTGTGTTTTTTCATAGTGGAACATGTATGTCATGGTAATGAATTCAATGACTTAATGTATAACAAGGGTGGTTGCAAAGCAACAAGTCCCTGCTTTATGGATTTGTTACTTTGCAATGAGAGTGGGATTTGTTGCTTTGTTTGCTTTATAGAGTTGCTTTGCTTGCGGAGTTTTGTTTTTGTTTTCATAAAGTATCATCATTTTATCGTTGACTAGATGCTAGCTTTTAGGCCTAAAATATTTGATTTCCATTTGGTATGCAAGCTGCAAAGGTTGTAACCTTTGTGCTTACAGAGCATTTGAGGTTCATATAGAACAAGGTATTACAAATGATTCTGCAAAGGTTGTAACCTTTGTGCTTACAGAGGATTTGAGGTTCATATAGAACAAGGTATTACAAATGATTTTGATCGCGTTGTTGCATTTATCTAGCGTTGTTGATTTTGATAGGATTTCCTCATATCTTTTCCTTTTGGGAGTCCATGATCTAGCATCTTGGTATTCGTTTCCAGCCATTCTATGTTCCAACGTTTTGGTATTGGTATGCGTTCCAACCATGGACTTCGCTATGCATTCCATATTATATGTGTTTGATGTTCAACACCGATCCAGTAACTGGATTCAGATGCTCTGCGATTTTACGCTACGTTGTTTTATTGTTTTATTATGAGGTACAGATCTCTATCATCTACCACGATTTCCTTTATTTTGTGTGTAGAATGCATGATTTTTATTATGAGATCTAAAAACATCTGCCACGATTTCATATGTCTAGCTGTTTTTCGTTCTGCTTGCTTAGATCCAGAGAAGAAAACCGTCTGCCTTCTATTATATATGACTGCATTTCAGATCTATATTATTTGCTGTATAATTTGATACTTGGTTCATCCCTCCAAGAGAACCAATGAAGAGAGACGGCGTTCAAATCCATCTCCAAGTCTCTAGTTATCCCAGCTTGATGTATTTTTAAATCTCTGTATAGGATGGATAAATGTCTTCCTTCAATTATAATTGTGTTTCTGGCAATCCAAAATAGCTTTTGTGTATATGCCTGCGTTTTCATTAATTAATGACCTAAACTCGGTTGTTGCCAGCGACTTTACATTTTGGTATGCCTCGGATTCCTCTCGAAACTATGGTTGTTTGCATTATATTTTCTTCTGTAACACTTTGATAGTTCAGATCTCATTCTTCCAAGCCCGGTGAGTTTTCTTTTCTCCTTTTGGCTGCGGGCTCGTTGTGCTGTGAAAGTATAGACCTAATGCAATTCATCCATTATTAATTGTGCTGTTAACGGATAGAAAAACTAATAAACTAAATGGACATACTCTTTTAAGTTTTACATAAACTAATATATTCAGAATCGTTTTCTTGAAACCCTTAATTCGGCTTCGTATATTATATGAAGCAATTATGCATGCAAGGACTAACATAGAAGACCAATGGTGACAGATGGAGGTATGTTTGTAGATATTTTACATACATTCATGTTTTAGATCTGATTGCAGAGAGCAGCCGGGATTGGAATTTATCGAAGAGGACAAAGGTTGGATATTCTCATCTTAGATATATCGTATTTGTGTTGATATTTTTTTGTTTTATTATCCGTTTATCCATTTATAATTTAGCTGGCTTTGGAATTGATTGGAAAGGGCGCAAGGCATTGATATTTGCATTCGGACACGTATCACATGCTTGTAAGTGATCTAAACACGTCTAAATTGTCTCAGTTCTGAAACGCACGCATGGCATACATGGTCTAACCACAGGGCAATTGAATAAGCTGGGGATGGTCATGAAGAAAAGCTGAACTATGCTAGCGGGAACTATGCTACCTTGCTCCATCGTAAGCGTGATGGTAAAGGCTGCAATCTGCCATTCAATATAATGTCCAGAGAGCTACAATTATCAAAACGTCGATGTAAGCCAGATGAGAGGCTTCCAATCTCCAGTTGAAGCATTCGGCTACAGGGCGGATTCCCATTGTTGCCTGAATATGCAGTTGCAGGGCGGATTCCCATTATTGCTGGAATATGCAGTTGCAGACGACGAGAGGCATGGGGTTTGCATGCAACAATTCCAAAACATTGCGAATGGTTTCCTGTTCTTTGATACTATGATCACTCTTAGGCTTTGAAGAGGAATAGTTTCTGTTGTAAGTGCAGCTGGACGGAGTGACCTACCCGTATGCACATGAAACACAACAGAGAAGTTCCTTGTTGCCTTTGCGACATGAATGGTTACCCAAATGGTTGCATATGCAGCACATCAAGTGACACAACATAGAAGTTCCCAGTTGTTCCGTATGCCAAGAAAGCGTATTCTAACTATTATAAGTATTTCCCTGTTGCGTTTACTGCACGTGAATAGAAAGGCTACCCTTCTTTCCTGAATTTACCATATTATAAGGGCGGGGTTTTAGAGGAGCGAAGCCATTAACAGGCCATCCTTATAGAGGAGAATTAGAATTTACCAACTTGTTGAGATGTTGTTTCTAGTAACCAAGGCGTTCACAGGTGTCAATGGAGCATCTACATGCCTAGATTTCAGCGTCTTTAAGTACACGGGCCCGTTTGCATAAAAGATGGCAAAGCATTCTCAGTTTGAAGGTAACATCTCCAACGATTCCAGAGTTCAATGAATTTAATCAGCATTTTGATCTCATCCACTCCATAATATTGAAGTTTTGGTAAATATTCTCGTTCAAAGTCGTTGTTGTTGTTGGGAAAACCCATATCTCCTAACACAGGTCGTCTTCCCTTCATTTCCTCCAGCAATTCAGACTTGGACCTGGCAGCATCTCCTGCAGCAATTCGGACTTGGACCTGGCAACATGAAGACCGAATGGTAGCATGAAGAGGTACTTGGACTTGTTCCAATGTTTGAGTAGCAATTATTTTGATTTCCAAAGTTAAACCATTTAAAAGGAGGAAAGCATGCTCCAAGCATGCCAAATGAATGAATTTTCAACAAAGTCTAGAAGTATATTCGGCAATAATTGGTAAAACCTACCTGCCGCAAAAGATATTACTTACTGATTTTTGTTCTGCAACTTTTGCTTCCTTTTCCTTATTCTTGAACAGTTCGGTTCGATGTAAACTTCAATGGGGAAAACTTGGCGGCAGTTAGTTTGCCGGCAGTCAATTCAACTTCCAATGCTAGGCACTTCAATTTGAAATCCCTCTCGTGAGCCTTTTTATATAACTCCTTGTACTGAGGCCGACTGTTCCCTGCCTTAGCTTCGTTGCCATCACCGACCTTTGCTTCTCTGTCATGCCCCCGCATAGCCTCTATGCATCTCCTCTTATTTATAATGTACTGGCGTGGTCCGAATTCCCCCAACATCCATTGTCGACTACATTGGGACTTAAGCTGAAGCAGGTTCCAATCAATCTATATGTGCATGTGCATTGGCCTTTGCAATTAAGAAACATTTGTTCACATTGTTATAACAGTCATATTTGGACATCAATCATTTGTTTGTTTGCATTAAAAAACAAAATATTACATGTCTTATTTTCTGAATAAAATGAATATGGTTAAAATTATGTCAATATGTTGCAGGATGCATAGTACAAGCTGCATAGTATCTTGGATGGTGGATATTTAGATTTTGGTAAGCAAATGAATCGAGGAAAGAGAAAGGAGCTCCAAGAAAATATGGGTGAGAACAAGTTGCCTTTTGATATGAGCTCCAACGCCATTAATGAATCTCTATTAATGAATCGAATGTAAGCTCCATCTCCATATAGTTCTTCACATGTATTATGCCGTTACCAGAGGACACAGAAAAAAAATGGACCTGGTGGAATAATTCCGCATTCAGCAGCATGTTCATTCCCATCTGAACCAAGCATCCCAGCCCACCGAGTGGATTAGCTAAATTGGAGTAGCGCACAAGTGATTAGCGCAGTCGATCCAAGCAGCGGAGTAAGCCAAGCAATCAATTATTGTGTTCTCTTTGTAAGTGCAGTGTTCGGCACTGCAATGACTATACAAGTGGCCAACATGCTAGCACTCATAGCAGTGTTTGGCACTGCAATGACTATACAAGTGGCCAACATGCTAGCACTCATAGCAGTCCATAATAACAAGTGGCCAACATGCAATCACAACAGTAACATAATAATATTGAATGAAGCCTTACGAAAGCCTGCTATATCCAAACATTTAATGTTGTTGAGGTAATGTTAACCTTGGCGTTAACATTAATTCTCCATACCATGTCTCCTAAATTTTATAAATGAAACATTGGATTATATTGGTCTAGAATTTAGCTCTCGCCTCGTTATGAGGCCAAATAAGAAGTTAAAGTGGATGATTGGCGGAGAAAGTGGCCGAGGTTACCTATTGGTAGAAAAAGCGGCGGCCTCATTAAAGCGATCAATGATATTGGGTGGAAAAAAGTTGTTTTAAATTCGTTTGAATGCAAAGTTAGGAAAACTATTTCATTTTTGTTTTGTTTTGTGTGTCAACTAATTGAAAACTACGGCAAGGCCGTTCATAGAGTCCCTGCTAGCCGATGGCAGGGACTAATAAGAAATTACAATGAGTATTTTGATATAATTTAAATATTAGAGGTAATAAAAGTTGGTTTTGTTAATAATTATTATTGTTATAGTTTTTTAATTTATGATGGTGGTGTTTTGATATGTTTAATATTAAAAAAAACATTAATTTTGGTTTATCTATATTAAAAGAAAATGAATGAATTATTTGGATGGTTATAAAATTGTATTGTTTTGGTCAACAATATTAGAAAGAAATGTTTATAGGTAGCAGCCATATTTTGGACATGTTAGAAGATTAGGGAGGACTATAACAAATTCAAGGCATCGCACCTCTCAAATTCTTCAGTCTACTCTCCAGCATTAGACATCTCTGCACCTTGTGGAAGGGAGATATTGTTATGTTCAAGGAGTGTTTTCAATTGGTCGAGGGTCTTCTTCATGCACTGGCTTTCAGGATGAAAGCCTCTCATACAATAAGTACACTTAGTCTTTTAAAACTTTTTATTTTTCTTGAAGCCTCAGGCTCCTTCAAAAAACTTCTGACTCTCTTTTGGCTTTGAATCATATGCTTTAGGCTCCTTCCCCTTGTGTTATGATACCATGTAAGTCTTGTCGTTACACCAAAACCTACAGATGTTGATGAACATTTGAAACCCAACACAAGGCCTTGTCACCAGGAAATTCCCAGAGGTGCAGCGGTTATACCATGCAGTTGTATCGATACTCCAACACCCCCCCTCCGACGCAACTCAAGGGAATTGAACCTGAGACCTATGCTTTAATACCATGTTTAAATTATTGTGCAATTTATCTACAGGAAATTAGTGCAATTGAATTGTATTATTATGTAGTGGAATGGAATGAAAGATACACACTGAACAAGACAAGTTTTACAGAAAACTGATAAGTATTGCTCAATAAAATTACAGTATTATCTTCATTAATCCCAACAAAATACAATAGTGTTACAAAATGGATAATTTGAATCATGTGGATAGGATTCGAATATACCAACTCAAGACTAACTGACTGGCTAGCTAGAAGTTTCTAAATCACTATCGGATCTCACTAGTCTAACTCAAGATGTCTAATTCAATCTCTCAATCAGTTAAACCATTTAAACTGATGAGGTAGGTGAGAAGTGGTGCCTAACCCCATGCAGCCATTAAATACTGGCACTAACTGAACTGGACTACATCTAACTGAAGGAGGATGGTGGTGGCACTCCCATTGGCTCCTAAATTGTAGGGATTGGTCTTAGCAGCACATAAACTGATGCATGAACATGCAGTCAGTTGCAGTTAACCTCTATTGTGTTCCCCGCACTCTAGTGACTTGGTACTAGTGGCACTAATATCCCAAGTGGACCCAAAGGTACTAGTGGACCCAATATCAAGTAATGACTCCTAAGTTAGGCAAATATAATCTAATAGACTAAGTATGGGCAAGGGAGGATTACAAATCCTAACACTTTATGAGCTTTATAAGTTTTCATCTTTGGAAATTCGATTTTGTCTCTTGAGGATGTATTATTTATGTACACTAGTGTTGAATAATAATTCATGGAAGATACTTCAAACATTCTTCAATTCTCTTGTGTTTAGTATCATTATTCTTCTCTCTATTTCCTTGTGCATATCAGTGAGGAATATTTTTGTGTCAAGATCTTCCTGCAAAATATCACAACATTGAGTACAGTTATTATTATAACACATATACATATATTGCATGTATTGAATAACACTCTTGTGTAGGAATGTCATGCTAAATTGTCGATGACGTCATTTAGAGACTTTATTCATAGCACTTTATGTAAAAGGATAGAAGGTTGCACATTTTATCAAAGACCTTGCATAGATGGGGCATTCCCAGGTTGCGGTGGAATGGCATTATTAGAAAAATGTATGCATGTGACCAATGAGCATGAACTCTGGAGGCATGAGGTGAAATTGCAATCATTCAAATACGTCACATATGATATCGATGGAGGGAATGAAAGAAAAAAAATACAATTGGTCACTTCTCATGTTAGTGTTGCATTCTTGAATACTATTTTTTTCCTTAGATTGCAATTTCATGTGTAACAATCTATTGATGTATTTCCTTAGTGTTGATATACCATGTGCATTTTTGAAATTTCATGGAGGTATTCTTTGAAAAGACACAATAGTATGTAAAGCATGTGCATATGGCTCACTAGCAAGATGAGCAGTTTAAAATGTGACGACATAGATTTCCTATTGGGACTATCTTATTAGTGGTCAATTTTGCATAAAACTACACTCTTCAACCACAAAATGAGATTTAGAGTCAATATTATCACTCAGAAAAGATCAACATAATGGTCCATATCACCTATAGAAATGGGGAAGATAGTACTTAATACAAAAAGGTTATATTGAAGGAGTATCACTTTTACATAAGTGATGACAAGTGTCATGACTTGGCTTTTGTACAACACAACTTTCAATTATTCTAAACTCACTTGAAGAATAACGGTATACAGATGGAACAACAATGGATTTGTTCTTATGGTTGTGTGGGGAAATACAAAAATTCATGCGTCTTACAATGGTTGTGTATGCTCCACAAGAGGCACAAGGTTCCACGCATTTGGAACTATTTTGAGACCAGACACGGAAAAGGGGAACATGATGGAGAAGGTGTGTGCAACAAGACTACACTAAATAGGCAAGAAATAAAGTACACAACAATTTCGCATATCCATGATGCAAAGACCATTGTTGAATGGTGTTCTTCGATAATGGGGGAGCGAGCAAGAAGGAAAGAAGACCAATCAACTAGTACATAGATATTTTTGGGAGATGGTCGACGTAGATCGATCACACCTATATGATTGAAAGACCATCCAAGGAACTTGTGCATTTCTTTCAGTTAAAACATAAAACAATGATATATTTTAAATCTGGACAAGGAAACTCTCTTGTTTTTGTTCTCCATGTAATAGTGGTGAATAGGAAAATTGTGAATCCACAGATTGGGTTTATAGTTGGGATCGTGTATTGCTCCCAATTGGTCGACATATAACTACAGAATTATCCATGTTGGAGGAGGACCAATCAAGTATTTCACCAGAGTATGACCACATATCAAATCTCATACAACCATGTTCGACTAATATCTTGGTTATTTTGAAATGTTTGACGAACAGTTGTGTTTATTTAGATGACTCGTGTGTTGGCACTTTATTTTATGCAAGGAACATATACTCAATGGTTTCCCTAAGAGGTAATGAATGGGGAACCAACTATTGGTTGGAACATTGCTTGGATGGGAAGAAAACCCTCATTGTCTCATTAAGAGACTCTGAGTGCAATGATTTTCCTGTTGGGTTGATGGTGGTCAAAGGATAATATTTCATAGAGGTTTCCCATGCACTAAAGAAAAAAGGTTATGTATTTGAATATTATAGACCAGGTCAAATTATATACCATTATACAAACTTAGTTATTAGCACAAACCTCCAGTTACAAACCATGCCAAGGAAGAACTCATCAAAGTCATGATACTTCTTTCCTTAATCCGACCATGAGAGGTTTAAGGATAGCATTTGTATTAGAGGTGATCTTGATGGTTTAGTCAAATGACCACAGGTAGTTATTCAGGTATCTGGTATGCATGGTATTTGTGTACTATGTTATAAGTATGTGGTGTACATGTGAATGTCATGATTTTTTTTCATGGTCTCATTGATAATTGATACCTTGATAAATTGATAAATTACATAGACTTGTACAACTTGATAAATTACACAAGATTCATCATGGATTTGTTGTATTATATTCTTACTTACATGGCTCATACAATCTATCTCTAGAAACCCAATCTAGCCCAAGAAACCTAATTCTAGAATCCTAGAAACCAAATCTACAAACCTAGAAACCTGATCTAACCCTATAAACCCTTGAAACCTAATGAAATTTCATAATTTAGGTGTTAAAATAAGGTCAAGTGTAATTTCCCCATTAAGTAATATCTAATTTACTCACAGATAGACAAATTTGCAATGTCATCATAGGCCTTATAGAATCTATATCTTGTACTTGTAACCCTAGAAATTCTTACATTAGGGGGACAAATTTCACAATTCCCACCATGAAATTTCATATCAATCTGAACCATTATGCAAAAATATGCACAAGAATCCTAAATTTTCATGCTACAACTATATATGCATGCCAAAAAAACTTCATTGTACATATATATTCGTATGCATCCATGCATTCATAATTTCCTATTTTGCACTTCCGCAATTTCCTTCCGTAACTTTGTTTCCACAATGCAGATTGCGGGATGCGGGATGCGAAATCACACTTTTCTATTTTGGAACTCCACAATTTCCTTCCGTAACCTTGTTTCCACATTTTCTTGGACCGTTGATTTCCTTACAAATTTACCCATGACTGTCCATCTTGATATCTTGTGGAACTTTGGCTTTTTTGCCTAACTTATGCAAACTTGATCTTCACCATCAGATCTAGTGCGGGTCCCTCCCTGACCATCCATTCTAGAACTAATGTGGATCTACATTCTTTCTCTATGGATTCTACAAGAACTGATCCTCATTCATCGAATCTCATACAGATAACTATGCCACCTCATCATCGTGTCATGTCATCACTACCTTCATTTATCACTGAGTACACCATCATTGGGACACCATCATATTCCATGTCATCATGTGTGTCATGCCACATCCTCAACTATGCCATGCCATATCATCACTACCTTAGTCTTTCACTGAGTTTTTCATGCCATCATATCCACTGATTATTCCTCTATCATTCGTGAACACCTTTGACATCAATGACAACTATAAGCCAAATTTTTCAACAATCTCCCCCTTTGGCATTGATGGAAACCTCTAAACATTCTCCCCCTTTGGCATTGATGGAAACCTCTAAACATTCTCCCCATTTGACAACAATGGCAAAGGATAACCTGTTATGCCAATGTTGCACCTATCTTGATATAGGATTTCCTGTCTCTCTTCTTTTTGACAACTCCTTATGTCATCATATCTCCCCTTTAACTGAACTTGGTTATTTAACCAATATTATCATATATCTTATCATTTCATGTTCTTGAATGATAACTTAACTGATAAATCCATGGACTTCCCCTGTCACTGTACTTCTTCTCCTTTGTCAACATTTTTGTGACAAAGTCTACACTCAACAGTTTTCAACACTTTTCCATGTTCTATGATACATGCTTCCCCCTTTAAAAAAAAAACTATATTCATGCTGCCATATCTAATGGTCTATTCTGCCTGTAGTTAACTAGCTTCCGCTTTACCAGAATTCCTTAAGCATGTGTATTTAGATATTCATATAAAATCATAGCATATAATGTTGGATTCTTTTGTATTTTAGATCTATATTGTCAACTTTAGAGAGACCGATAACTTCAAATCCTCAACACATAGATTATTTTAGTTTATTACATAGTTTCTCTAGTCTCACTATCTTAGACACAAGGACTCATAATCTCAACCTTTATTTTTTCAATGCTGAACTCATCCTGCTACCTTATCAATAGGCTGAATTTTTTATTTCTTTTAGACTTGAGAACATAATCATCTTTATCTTCTATTTGATTGCAGACATCATGGTCTTCATGACTCTCACATTTTGTTGTTCTCACGTTACTTCATACTTTCTCTTATGTCATCCATACACCAACCTCGATCACCCATCATCTTTGAAGGAGATAGCTTTCAATATACTTCAACATTAGATACCAATTGAATTTTTTCTTAGATGCCAATTGGAATTTTCTGACTTTAACTTGAGTATAAGATCCCTTCTAATGTTATTTTCAGGGTTTTTTTTTTAAATCATGAGAGACCTTTTTAGAAAAGGATCCCATAATCATCACTACATCCTTCTTCATCAACTTCATCTTTATCTGTGTATTCTTCTATATCACTATGTAGCTTTCCCTCATGATAAGTGTCATTTTTATCTATGACCTCATTATTCTCAACATTAACTACAAAGACTTCATTAATGACTGAAAGTTGTGTTTCTTTTGAAGATTCTAATTCTTTCATCCACACCTTTTCAGGAGGTGTACTATTTACTTGTCCTTCACCATGCTTTGCGTTGGTGTTATGTTCCCTTTACATCCTTTGATTTTCTCCCTTGACTCTGTACTCAGCCACCTTTTGACCAAACTTATGACAGCAATGACAATAACCATGAATTTTTTCTTTATCCACAGGAGGTCTTTGGTCTCTCTATTTCCTAACTGCCATTTTATTCCACTATCTCTGAACTTCTACTAGCGGATCACATCTCAGTTTACAATTTCTAGCCAAGTGTCCAAATTTATTACATTTGTAACACTCTATATCAAACCTTTGGAGAAGTCCAAACTGGTTAATGATTCCTTACCTTCGGCTTTTTAATTGCATCCTTCTTGTACTCATGAACGTTTTCATAAGCCTTGCATTTTAGGGCTTTATGACCAAAATTATTACAGGAATAACAATGACCCAGAAATATTTGTTGATCTCTATTTATTACTTGTCTCTTGGCCACCTCATGAGTTATGTCTTTGTCATGAAAGGATAAAGCATGTTCTTTGCACTTTTCCTTTTTAACAGGACTCTTCAGTAGTTCAGCATAGCTCTTTGTACTTCCTCTATGATTAGTGAGTGGGAAACTCTCTGGCTTCTTCTCTTTAACGAACCCCTAACTAGACCTATCACTTGATGGTATTTGGATACTCATAATGTCATCTAGAATCCTTGAGTTGTTCTCAAAATTTGATTTAATGGATTTTTCATCAACTCCTTCTCTAAGTCGAGCAATTTCTTTCTCAAGTTTTTCAAAATATTGAATTCTATTCTTGAGAAGAACTACTAGATATTCCTCACTCTTCTTGGCCTCTTGAAGTTGGTTTCTCAAATCAGTAATAATCTAATTTGCCTCTTCTTGGTATTTAGACAGATTCTCTTTCAAAACTTTGTTTTTTTCCTACATCTTTCAATTTCATCTGCAGCAGCCAAGTATTCAGCTTCTATGTCCACTTTTGATTCCTCATCTGAGTTTCTTGTTCCTAAAAACAGGATTTCATTATCTTCAATCATTTCCTCATCTTCACTTTCTTCCTTGGAATAGAAGTTATTCTTTTTCTCTTTATACTTCTTTCTACCCTTATGACAGCATGATTCTCCATGGTTACTCTCCTCTTGTTTTGGGTAGGAACACTTATGGGCAAAATGTCCAATAATTCCACAATTAAAACATTTCAAAGGTTGTTTACCTTTGTATTTCCTAGTGTCTTTATTAAGTCTACTTACAAAGAGGGCTTCCTCATCATCTAGATTTTCTTATTGATTTTTGGAAGTGACTTTAAACGTTGCTTCTTTCTTCAAGTTTTTATCTTGTCCATTTCTCATCTCATAAGCAGTGAGAATTCCATGCAGCTCATCTACTGTCACCTTTTTAATCTCATCACGTTCATGTTGAGTGGAAACCTTTGATTCATATCTCATTGGTAATCTTCTTAGTATCTTGCTTACCACTTCTTTTTCTTTCAATTTTCCTCCAAGACCTCTAATAGCATTAACCACCTCATCTACATGAAGAAGATATTCCCCAATATTATCTTCTTCTCTCATTTTGAGGCTTTCAAATTGACCTTTATATGTCTACAGTTTGGATCCTTTGACCTTAGATTCTCCTTCATAGATAATATTCAATTTATCCCAGGCTTGTTTGGCAGATGTGCATTGCATAACCTTAGTGAACACAATGTTTGTTAAGCCACTCAAGATTGCATTAAGGGCTTTAGTATTGCCTTCATATTGGCCTAGTTCTATTGTGTCTGTAGGGTATTGGTTTCCCACGGGAACCTCCTTTTCAATTGCAGCCCAAACCTTCCATCCAAGGTACATCATATGGCATCTCATTCTAACACTCCAATATGCATAGTCTTCTCCTGTAAATAGTGGAGGTCTGTTAGTGGCCATGCCTTATTGCTGATCCATAGTGGTTATCATAAAGGATCTACCTTCCAATGGTTAAATTGTGCTGAAGGAACCTCACTCTGATACCTATTGTTGGTTTATTGGTCAATACTGAGAGGGGGGCGTGAATCAGTATTGTTATATTTTTACTATTTTAACCACTTTTAAATCTATCATTAGAAACACATAATAACAAGAATACACATAACACAATTTTAATGTGGAATCCCAATAGGGTAAACCACCAATGCATCATATTACTTCAAAATTGTTATTTACAAATAGTTTTTCCTGCTACTATAGACAAGGATGGTATTACACCTTGTTTACCAATACCAATTGGAAGGAGGCTATGACCCCCTGGTTTATCAGCTATGACTGAAAGGATGGTACAACACCCTATTTACCAATGCCAATTGGAAGGAGGATATGACCCCCTGGTTTATCGGCTATGACTAAAACGATGCTACAAAACCCTATTTACCAATGCCAATTGGAAGGAGGCTACAACACCCTAGCTTATCATCTACAACTGAAAGGAGGAAACAAACCGTTGCAGGCCTGTTTCCTGCCCTAGCGTCGCCCTGCCACCCTGATATGTTTCTCACGATTTCTCTCCCACTAAATTATGTCACACCCACTGGTCTCTGATTCTAATCATGCAATTCAAACTGCATATACATCTTCCTTCTTACTCAGGCCACTACTTAAATACTTCTCAACGTTTAAGCTTCTTTCAACAATTGTGTCTCTTCAAACTGAACAAACACACCTTTCATTGTTGCGCCCTTTCAGATCTGAAGATCACACCTTCCATATTGTCCTTTCACATTCTTCCATTGATCATGTACCTCAAAAATCGTTTCCACGACTTGGAAACCATTTCTGCACCTCTGTCCAACATTTGCAGGTGCTTCCGCACTACCAAACTTCTTTCTACATGATCATCTTTCTGATCCAATTAGAGTCATTGATCCTATTTCTAAGTCAATATGGATCGTCGATCTAACCATCAATTTATGCCTCAAAATCATCTTTTTACACCAAGATTATCTCATCAACAATTCCCCATCGTTGATCTTCATCGGTCGTTTTCATGATCGTCGATCTCCAGATTGCGGGATGCGGGATGTCGACTATCTGTTTCTTATTTCCTGCAAACTTCTTTTCCCAAGCTTCTTTCTGCACCGTCGATCTATTTTTAGCAGAACTAACTTCAATCGTCCGATCTTTCCAGATTGCGGGATGCAAGATGTGGGATGCGGAAACGTAACATTTCGACTTTTCGCAAGCCTCTTTCCGCAATATCCTATCCACAATTTTTCTTCCACATCGTCGATCTTTTGTGGAGTCTTTCTTGACCGTCGATCTTGCGAATTGTGGGATGTGTGATGTGGAATCATACTTTCCTATTTTGGACTTCCGCAACTTTGTTTTCGCATTGTGGATTGCGGAATGAGGGATGTGAAATCACACTTTCCTATTTTCGACTTCCGCAACTTTGTTTCCTCATTTTCCTGGACCATTGATTTCCTTGCGAATTTACCCTTGACCGTCCATCTTGATCTCTTGCGGAAATTTGGATTTTTCTCCTAACTTATGTAAACTTGATCTTCACCGTCAGATCTAGTGCGGTTCACTCCCTTACCATCCATTCTAGAACTAATGTGGATCTGCATTCTTTCTTTGCGGATTCTACAAGAAATGATCCTCATTCATCGGATCTCATGCAGATAACTACACCACCTCATCATCGTGTCATGTCATCACTACCTTCGTCTATCACTGAGAACACCACCATATTCCATGTCATCATATGTGTCATGCCACATCCTCAACTATGCCATACCATACCATCAATACCTTAGTCTTTCACTGAGATTGTCATGCCATCATATCCATTGGTTATTCTTTTGTCATTCGTGAACACCTTTGACATCAATGACAACTATAACCCAAATTTTCCAACAATGATACTTCAGAATGCAAGGCTTGAAAGACGTTTTTGGAAAAAAATTCGACCTACGACTTGTCTGACAAAACCCTAATAGAATTTGACCTAGAAGCATCAACCCTTTTGACATCGACATTGACCACTCCGACAGCCTCAACTATCGTCTACGAGAAAAAATGAGAGCGCCTATTCCATATACATATACGAGGTTCAAAACAATCCATTGCATCTGATTGTGGATAATGGCAGCCAGAAGAACTTTGTTCCTGATGATCTCATGAAGAAACTAGATATTGTCACCACTCCACATCCTCAGCCTTAAAATATTGATTAGATGAAGGATGGAAAGGAACTAAGGATCACCCAACAATGCAAACTTACCTACTTCATTAATCCATTTGAAGAGGAAGTATTATGTGACATGGCACCGATTTCCGTAGTCAATTCCTTGTTTGGGAAACCTTCTTATGGGATAGACATGGGAGTTATCAGTCACAACCTCAGAAGGTGATTGTCAAAATACGGAACCAATGGTATGGCATACCAGAGCGATGTCCTACACCAACGGTAACAATGATATCTGCTAAACAGATAAATAATCCCATCAACCATGTGCAGAGATTCACATTGATCATGATTAAGCCTCAGCATCTCAGTAAGACTGCAGTAACTAGTCAACTCACCGACCATTGCAGCTCCCGGCAGCATCAGCAAATCGAAAATATTCTTGATGAATACAGGAACTCCAGAAAGAAATGGAGTCTTGCTTGGCTTGCAATCCTTCATGTTGAACTTGTTGAGAAAATATGAAGCATACTTGGACAGATGAACTTTGATTTCATGTTGGGATTGAGAAATTTCGAGACCCAAGAATTGGCTCAACAATCCCAAATCTATCATGGAAAAGGCATGGTTCATTGCATCCTTAAAGGAGGCAATCTCTTTCTTCGAACTTCATGTTATCAATAGGTCATCCACATAAAAAATAATCATTGTTAAAGAACAATGTATCAGCTTCAAATATACATTTGGATCAGACTTGCATCAAACAAAATTCTATGACAGCAAAAAGCCATCAATTTTGGCATACCAAGCCCTGGGGGCTTACTTTAACCCATACAATGATTTATTTAACATGCACACTAAAGTTGTATTAGACAAAAAAACATTCATGTTTCTGCATATAAATCTCTTCATTCAGATATCGAAGTAGAAAGGCACACTTCACATCCATCGGATGCACCTCCCATTGCCTTGAAGCTGCAATGGCCAAAGCTAGCCTTATGGAGTCCATATTTGCCACTAGTGCAAAAATCTCATTGTAATCAATACCTTGAACTTTTGAGTAGCCCTTAGCTATCAATATTTCCTTATATTTCAAAGGTGAACCATCAGCAGCAAATTTAGTTTTATAAACCCACTTACACTTTACTAGCTTTCTGCTTAAGGGGAGATCAACTAGTTTCCATGTGTCATTCTTTTGGAACGAGATGTATTCTTCCTTCATGGTTGTTTCCCATCTTGGACCATATAATGAATATTCATATTTCTAAGGATCGTATTCAACCATCAAATAACACTTCTCAACAAAGAGTGCATCTTTCACACAAAGGGCACTCTCAAATTAAGATCTAATCCTCCTAGTGTCACTAGGATTGCCAGCTAGTTCCCCAGGTGCATGAATTGTCCTTGCTTCCCATTTTGGTATTGTAGGACTATTAGGATCTGCAATTAAATCATCATTATCAGACATATCAAAATCAGCAAACCCATTAGTCTCTTCACTTACAATCGGTGGTTGTGGTGATGAAGAGGACTCTCCAACTTGTACTACTGCTAAAGGCTCTTCTTCAAATTGAACATTCCTTTCAATGAAATATTTTTGAGTTCTCAATTTGATCAGCTTATGCCCTTTTGAATATTCAGAATACCCAACAAATAGGCACTCTTGTCTTTGGGATCACAAATCCTTCCTCTTTTCAGTTGGAATTCTAGCCCAAGCCTTTGAGCCAAAAATCTTGAAATGGATCACATCTAGCTTATGCACACTCCAAGCTTCGAAAGGCATGATTCCATAAAGTTGCTTGTGTGGCACCCTATTCTAGATATAGGATGCACAGTTTATAGCTTCAACCCAAAACTTTTGTGGCAAAGTTTTAGACTCCATCATGCAAGTTGCCATCTCCTTGAGTGATCTATTTTTTCTCTCAATAACACCATTTTGCTTAGGTGTGTAGGGAATAGAATGTTGCATCTGGATACCTGCATCTTCACAATAATGGATGAACTCAAACTTGACATATTGTCCACCATTATCATATCTGAGGATCTTGATTTTCCTCCCATACTAGTTCTCAACCAAGGCTCGAAAGACCTTAAAGAGGTCAAAAACTTCAAACTTATGCTTTAGGAAGTAGACCCAACAATACCTGGAAAAGTCATCTATGAAGGTTATTGTGTATTTGGCTTGACTCATGGACATATGAGGGAATGGACCAGAAATGTCACTGTGGATTAACTCAAGGGGCGCAGAGGTTCTCATGTGACTAGCTCTCTCGTACTTGTGCTCTGGATGTTTTCCTAGGATGCAACGTTGGTAGACTCCCTTAGAAAACTTGATATTTTGTAACCCTATGACCATGTCTTTGTCACTCAAATCTAAAAGATACTTCATTAGAGGAAATTTGGGGTCTAAAATGGGCCTTCTAAGAAAACACGCCAACAATAAGTTCTTGTGAGTTGGAATTCAAGAACGAATAGAATTCCAATAAAATGAATCAACCATAATGGTTGAATTGACATATTTGTCATAAAAAAAACTACTTTTTTTGTTCGTATTTTTGACATATCTCCCTGTCTTTTTACTCAAATTTCGATCAGGAGAGATGTCATCATCAAGTTTTTTCAGATATTTCTTGTTTTTTGGGTAGCGGGGTCCGTCAAAAGTATGCAGTGTGGGTACTCATTGGATGCGGAATCAAATTCCGCATCCAACGAGCTCTCCCAATCGAAATTTGAGTAAAACAACGGGGAGATATGTCGAAAATACGAACACAAAAAGTAGTTTTTTTCTTTTTTCCTCCAAAATTAATAAATATTATTTTATTATTTTATTATTTTCCTTCTGAGGCCCATTTTAGACCTCAAAATTCCTCTAATGATAGTTATGATGGCCAAATCTCTCATGCCAAAGCTTGCTTGCTTCGTTAGCATGACTGAGAAGAGCTGAGGGGTTTGAGGAAGGTAGGAAATGGGAAAAGTTGTATACCTTCGAACTGTGATCCACAACACCTTTTGTTATGACTTTACCATTATATCTGTGATTTCAACTTCATTGGGAGAAAATATGACTTTCTTAGGAGACCCAGTGTGGGTCATAGGATACACTGACAAGAGGTTAGCAACAAGACCCGGGACATACAACACATCATTGAAAGAACCATGGTCAAGATCAATCCTACCCTTCCCCAAACTATCAGTAACAGAGTCATCTCCCAAAACAATTTTTCGACCTTCTGAATCATCAAGAGAGGAGAAAGTATCTATTTTCTAAACCATGCGTCTAGAAACTCTAGAATCAATGATGAAGGTGGATGATCTTGAAGTGTTGGAAACCAAGGCATGTACTCTCTCCTTGTCATCTGAATTTGATCCTCCTTCCCTCTTTCTTGCGCATTCAGGAAGGGAGATGTTGTTCTTCTCTAGGAGTTGGGACAACATGTCAATTTGTTTTATAATACAAGAGCTCTCACGATGATAACCCTTACTGTAGTATGCGCACTTTCTCATTTCACCTTTGTTCTTCTTCTTTTCGAAGTTCTTCTTGGATCCTAAGGGATCCTCTAGAGACTTTAACTTGTCTCTTTTTTGCTTAGGTGACTTTTTGGATTTATTCTTTCCCTTTGAATCCACCCTTGAATCTCCAGCAACCAAATCTTGGTCTTTCGAAGGTTTGATGGTGCTCATCATTACCAATTTATCTTGCTCCTGGGTGACGGATTCCATGAACTCAATAAGCTTAGGCATCTTCCAGGCTCGTGCTGTCAATTTGGTGGCATGGAAGGTCGAAACAAACACTGAGTAATCAGGACCAAGCTTCGAAAGTATGGTCAAGACTAGTTGCTCATCCTTCTTTTCGATTCCACACTGTTTTAACTGCAGAACAAGGGCCTTAAACTTGGAAAAGTAGAGTTGCAATGAATCGAAGCTGCTATGACTCAATCAAATCAACTCATTCTTAATTTGATGTCCTCTCATTTCATCTATATTTCCAAAAAACTCTTCAATATTATCCTAAACCTCATTTGGTGATGCCAATCCATCAATATGGAAGAGGAGGTCTCTTGAAATGCTCAAGCACAAAAGACCATAGGCCTCATCCCTCCTGTTGTGCCATTTAATTTTATCTGCAACTGCATTGGGATCTTCCTCTGTTTCCATGGTAACACTGTAGATTCCTTTGGCTCTCAACAAAATCTCCATCTCAAATTTCCAGTCGAAGAAATTGAATGGAGTCAAGATGATCCTTTGAGATTGGTCCATATCTCGACAATTGTGCCCTTCAACCAGTAGAATGTGCTCCCATTCAGTGATGTCGAACCTGCAATAGCAATATAGAAGGAGAGAAATTGATCTATCAAGGCTCTGATAGATGTGTAAATTAATCCCAAGTTGTAGATCAATTACACTCACAAAATTACTAGTCAAACATGCAAAATTCCACAAAAAGGAGACTGAAATTGGATCATAACACAATACTGTATTGAATAAGTGTACATCAGCCAACCTCATCAATTCACTAGGTTTTCAAAATATATAATTACATCATATATTTGAAATAACAAGGTTGTTATTCGAATTGGGAAAAAAGCAGGCTTACTAAACTAGTCAAAATCCCCATAGGTGCATAAATCACTTTCCTAATCTGTCAAGATGCTCACGAAATGGATGAGTGAGTTGTACCAGTTGATAAGTGGTGGAAAGATATTAGATCCATTCTTTTGTATGGAGAAAAAGAAGGAGGATGGTTAAGGCAAAAAACAAGACAGATACTCCTAGACTAGCTTTTCCTCTTTGCCTTAAAACTACTAAAAGCAAGGTAGCTTTCATAAAAAGCAGAACTGCGCTTTTGCTATTCTGGAATTACTGCATAGTTGTAAGAATATTTCCCATGATGTTTCTAAAGCACTCCTTAATCCAGTTTTAGCATTTGTTGAATTTTAGGTGTAAGTGGATGCCAACTAGCATAGTAAGGAATCTAGGAATAAGACAAAAATGATTAATTAATATCAAATATGGTTAACTATGGGTTTGATTATTTTAACAAATATTTGGGGTATGTAATTGAATCTGCAAAAATTCATCTCGATCAAGACAAAGTATAAATTCTTAAATATTTTCCCATTCCTAAAAGCATTCATGAACTAAGAAGTTTTCTTAATTTGGAGAATTTTTATCGACAATTCATACTCGACTTCAGTCACATAGCCTGGCCTTTGAATCAGTTGACTAAAAAAACTGAAAAAACTAAAACAAGAAGATTTTGAGCAACTATGCACTGCACCAGTACTTGTGTTACTTGATTTGCATCAATATTTTGAGATTGATACAAACGCATCGAACTATGATTTAGGCACATTGATCACTCAGTTTAGTCACCCAATCACTTTTCATTTTAAACTTTCAACGACACCATCAGAAGGTATTCGACATATGAAAAAATATTTGTATGCCATTGTGCAAGCCCTTAAGAAATGGAGACATTACATTCTTGAGAAGGAGATGGTAATTCTTACTTAACAAAATCATTTACAGTTCACCCCATCCCAGTTGAAGTTACAAACAACTCGACAACTCAAGTGGATTAATTACTTGCAACAACTTCAATTGGTAATTAAGTATCAAAAAGGTAAATCCAATATCGCGGCCAATTTTCTAAGTCGACCACCCATTACGCTACTTCTTACAGTGATGAGTATGCATGGCTATCATTCCCATGTGTAACCTAACTAAGCACACTTACATGACCTCTTGGAACCTATTTTTGTTGTCCAATTGGAATTATATGCCTTGAGTAGGGTTCCAGTAGGGGTCCCTTAAAGCCTCTAAGAGGTGAGATTCGACGTACAATATAATGACGACCGTGACTCAAATCGATGAACCATCGACTCCATTGGGTTCAAGATGTCGAGATAATGCTAGGGGTGTCCCTCTCCTCTAATTCCATGGCCCGGGGGTCCTCTTTTAGGTCAATTTTGGAAACTAGGATTTTGCTCAGTAAGGAAATGTGAAATGTTTACACATAGGGGTCAACTTTACAAATTCCTCAATAGAAAAATTGTGGCTAGACTTCCCACATGGAACCTGCCTAAACACACTTTCATGACCTCCCATATCCCAGTTTTTTTGCACGATTGGAATTATATGTCTTAGGTAGGGATTGAGAAGGTGTCCCTAAAAGCCTATGGGAGGTGGGCTTCAACGTGCCATAGAATGATGATCGTGTCTCAGATCGACTAACCGTCGAATTCGTTGGATTCAAGACATTGGGATATTGATATGGATGCCCCTCTCCTTTGGTTCCATGGCCCATGGATCCTCTTTTAGGTCGATTTTGGAAACTAGGGTTTTGCTCAATAAGGGAATGTGCAATTTTTGCACATAGGGGTCAACTTTGCAAATTTCTTGACGGAGAAATTCTGGATAGAGTTCCCACATGGAACCTGCCTAAACAAACTTGCAGGACTTTTTAGAACACAATTTTGTTGCACGGTTGGAATTCTATGCCTCGAGTAGGGATTCAGTAGGTGTCTCTGAAAGCCTCCAAGAGGTGAGCTTCAACGTGCCATAGAATGATGACCATGGATCGAATCGATAAACCGTCTACTTCGTTGGATTAAAGAAATTATGATAGTGCTAGCGGTTCCCCTCTCCTATGTTTCCATGGCCCCTTTTAGGTCGATTTTGGAAAATGGGGTTTTACTTAGTAACAAAATTTGCATTTTTTGCACATAGGGGTCAACTTTGCAAATTCCTCGACTGTGAACTTGTGGGTAGTTTCCCTACATGGAACTTGTCTAAACACACTTGCATGACCTTCTGGAACCCATTTTTGTTGCACAGTTGGAATTCTATGCCCCAAGTAGGGATTTTGCAGGTGTCCCTGAAAGCCTCTAAGAGATGAGCTTCAACATGCCATAAAATGATGATCGTGGATCGGATCAACGAAATGTTGACTTTGTTGGATTCAGGACATCAGGATAGTGCTAGGGTACCCCTCTCCTCTACTTCCATGGCCCAGGGATCCTCTTTTAGGTCAATTTTGGAAACTGTGATTTTGCTCAGTAAGGGAATGTGCAATTTTTGCACATAGGGGTCAACTTTGCAAATTCATCGACATAGAACTTGTGGATAGCATTCCCACATGGAATCTGCCTAAACACATTCGCATGACCTCTTGAAACCCAGTTTTGTTGCACGATTGGAATTCAATATATGTCCCTAAAAGCCTCTAGGAGGTGAGCTTCAACGTGTCATAGAAGAATGACCATGGCTTGAATCGATGACCCATTGACTACGTTGGATTTAAGACATTGGTATAGTGCTAGGGTTTCCCCTCTCCTTTAGTTCCATGTCCCAAGGATCCTCTTTTAGGTTGATTTTGGAAACTAGGGTTTTGCTTAATAAGGGAATGTGCGATTTTTGCACATAGGGGTCAACTTTGCAAATTCCTCGATCAATAAATTATGGCTAGCGTTCCCGTGTGGAACCTGCCTAAACACACTTGCATGACCTATAATAACCTAGTTTTGTTGCAAAGTTGGAATTCTATGCCCCGAGCAGGGATTCAATACTTGCCCTTGAAAGCCTCTAGAAGGTGAGCTTCAACGTGCCATAGAATGATGATTGTGGCTCTGATCAATGAACCGTTGACTCCGTTGGATTTATGACATCAAGATAGTTCTAGGAGTACCCCTCTCCTCTGGTTCCATGGCTCAAGGATCCTCTTTTAGGTCGATTTCGGAAACTAGCGTTTTCCTCGATAAGGGAATCTGTAATTTTTGCACATAGGGGTCAACATTGCAAGTTCTTTGATTCAGAACTTATGTCTATCGTTAAACTTCCTAAACACACTTGCATGACCTCTTAGAACCCAGTTTTGTTGCACGGTTTGAATTCTATGCCCCAAGTAGGGATTCAACATGTGTCTTTGAAAGCCTCTAGGAAGTGAGTTTTAACGTGTCATAGAGTGATGGTTGTGGCTTGGATCAATGAAATGTCAAATCTGTTTGATTTAAGACATCGGGATAGTTCCGGGGGCTCCCCTCTCATATGGTTCCATAGCCAAGGGATCGCCTTATAATATGAATTTGGAAACTACGGTTTTTCTCAGTAAGGGTCTATGCATTTTTTGCTCATAGGGGTCAACTTTACAAAATTTTGATTTTAAATCTAGAATTAGACATCCAAAGAGTGGTACTCAAACCTACCACAACTCTTAATTGATTGCTATGTCCTTAGTGTGCCCCATCTTTTGACGTTTGCTAAATGTTCCACTATATTTGCATTTTGAGCAATTAATGTTGCTTTTTAGAATTCAAAGTTCCAAATAAAAAATGAAGGTGATGTTTCAACGTTGATATCCCTATGATCCTTGCTAGCTTTGTAGCTTTCCTTGACTTGTCCTTGTGGTTTCTTAGGAGCCACTTGCAAAAAATATCTTGTCGGGCTTGCTAATATCTTTCATTTGAATTTGACAAGTATTCAAGTCATTTGTAAATTTTTTGGGGGTATACAGTTAGTCATACACATGGTTTATTATGTGTTGGTGATCATGCATGACCTCTATGTGTTTTTTTTTCTAGATTATATATGTGCATACCATATATTCTTTAGATGAAAGTCATCATGCCAAACGCTAATTTCATTTAAGTGGGCCACACAGGTGCATCAACTTTGTGCATCCTTTAAATGTTTGTTAGGTTCTTATGTGGTTAAGGTGCTTATGTGTTCCACTCAGTTGGGTCATTTGCTTAGGTGTGTTGGGTTCTTATGTGTATTAGGTATGTTGAAAAGTGACTTAGGTTGTTAGGGTTAGGAGCATTAGTTGTAGTTTCCACAAAGACTCTTCTATATTTCAATGTGGTGCTCTAATGTTATCCAAATGGAAGTTGAAAAGAGTTTTGAAGAACTCTAGCGGAATTAGCTCTTTGCATATCAATATTCATGACTTTCGATCTCATCTAAGAGGAATGTGATCTCAAATGGAAGGTTTAATCTCGACTTTTCAGTATATCACCTCACATATTGAAGGAGTGGACTCTCGACTTGATGGCTTTCAACAAACAGCTCTTCGTATCACATATTACACCTCTGGGATAGATGTTCGTTTGGATGGTTTTGACAAGGCAATTCTTGAGTGCATAAACCAATTAAAAGGTATTGCAAAAACAGTTTTGAAGCATGAAGATATGTTCAATGGAAAAGGCTATATGCTTGAAGAGAATTCAAAAAACAAAAACAATGATGACTTTGTCATGAATTCTGTAGAGAAGAGTATTGGTGATTCTAAGTTGCATCGTTGTGGTTAGTTAAAGTCCAGTGCTGAGAATGATGTCACTTATGATGAAAGCTTGCTTAGATCTAAGTATACCCCTGAAAAATGTAAGGCACTAATGATGTGGAAATGGATTATTATCTAGAAGATACGCAGAACTTAGAGGGAAGTTCACCAAGAGATGAGGATAGCATCTCAAAGGACATAGATGACTCAGGCCAAGATGTGCAATATCTAAAAAGTGATACCGATACCTAGATTGGATCATTGGTTATGTTTTTTTGCATTTTGTGTTTAGGATTTTTTGTCAAGGTTTACAGGAGTCTGGGGAGTGTTGTTTTTTGGTGTCAGTTTCTTTTTTGGAAGACTGTAATTAAGACTGTCATATGTATCCCTCAGGCACTCTGGTGAGGAATTTTTTGTAATTTGCTGCATTTTTTCATCCCTATCAATACAAATATAATAGTTTTTTGAAAAAAAAACATCATCAAAGGATAACAATATTGTCTATATCATTGACAAAATAAAAAGAGAAAGTTAAAGGAGGCGAATTATCTTCACATTCTTGAGTCTTTAAGTCATGAAGTCAATCCCCTTGGCAACTAGAGTCCAAGGCTAAAAGAACGAAAACACATGAAAAATGAGAAATTTCATTTAATCCCATACCCTAAGTTTCCATCAATATTGTATTGCATATCAAACTAAGTCATGGAAAATCCACATCGAATCAACATTAATTCACTCAAGGGAAGTAGGGACAACGCAATAAGAAGTGTCATGTCTACAAACATGCCTTTGTTGGTGCATCAAATGCAGCTATGAAGTCATGGCTATCATCTACAAAAGCATGGGATATTTGCAGTTTTTAAGCCCAACAATTGGACTGGTTCAACACAACTTCAAGTAATCTCTACTTGACCTCTCTGATTTCTTATTGATGTCAATTGCCTCAAGTTTCACATATTGGCACCTAGGAGTGAAGCGTAGCTAGGAATCTCATTTTGGCTTGGAACCCGCCCTAGAATAGGATTGGGACCTAGGATTTAGGCTTCAATATAGTTCTACCATGTCTTTGGATTCCCTTGGAAACTAACCAAAGAGAATATCCCCCCCAATCTACGTGC
>LPNX010777739.1:477475-488871 GCA_001517045.1 Pseudotsuga menziesii | reverse complement strand
ATGGTGTATTTCCCCATCACTTGGTAACTTGGGTTGGAGTTATGGTTGTATGATTTTAAATTGAGGGCACCTATGATTTGCGACAAAACAATTGGTATAACCATTGGTTTTGGTCCTATCCTTCTTCTACCTTAGATAAGGAATTCCCTTTGTGTGCTTTCACTGTTGTGTGGGATATTTTCCCTTCCCTATCAAGTATTACGTCCCCTCTTGTCTACGTGCATGGTGTATTTCCCCATCACTTGGTAACTTGGGTTGGAGTTATGGTTGTATGATTTTAAATTGAGGGCACCTATGATTTGCGACAAAACAATTGGTATAACCATTGGTTTTGGTCCTATCCTTCTTCTACCTTAGATAAGGAATTCCCTTTGTGTGCTTTCACTGTTGTGTGGGATATTTTCCCTTCCCTATCAAGTATTACGTCCCCTCTTGCTAAGGTGATTTTCAATAAATTTGAAGGCCTCTCCATCTACAAGTTTCATTAATGGAAACAAAACCTCAAACCTTTGTCACAACCAAAACTCATGAGCTATAACTTAAAAAAGTCTCTCGTAATGCAATCATCATAAATATTTTGGTTTAAACAAGAACGTGCAAAATTGAAAGCCATGGTTACAGCATTGAACAAAAGTTCATCTATATAAACATCAAACTTGAAATTTTCAATGGGCTCCTTTCCAATGGAATTCAAAGAAGAAACAATACATCGATTACAAAAGGATGTAAAAGTTCATAGGCCAAAATCAAACCCTCCAATCATGCCCTGGTTAATGCCTCAAGGAAATGTGTCTTTTTATAATATTAACTAATTACATATATACTACAAAAAGTGTGTCAAGCCTACTTTACTAGCAATGTTATTTCAAGTTTTGTAAATAACACAACTCAAACTTAAAGATTTACTATGTTAATTTCTTTTCAAAAAAACCCTTTCAAACTCATACATACCTTGTATTTTATATTATATATATATCCCACTTAATTGTAACATCTTTTCATACAAATTTAAATCATTCATATTTAAATAATAATAATATTCGAAAACACAACGTAAAATCATTCCTAAAATGTAATACTTTAAATTTTATATAGCTCACAAACAAATTTTTGAAATTCTGAATGAGTTGAATGTGACCTTGATGATAATGTAGAAATGTTATATTTTCCTTACAGTTTAGCTAAATGTAAAGAAATAAAATTATAATATTAAATATTTTTCATAAAATTGTATATTAATTTACAGATATATAATTTTTAATTTTAAATATATATAATATAATTCAAAAATACCTCAACCTGTAGTTGAAATAACTTTGTAAAATCCTTAATGGGTAGTTAAAAATGAACTTTTTTTAACAAAAACAATTAATTTATATTAAACTATAAAAAGAGAGTATACATAGTTGATATTCATGACAAAAAAGGGTCAATTTCAAATCCTAGGAGAGAGACCGTCGAGAGATAATGTCTTTTGTGTATCTAACAAAAGTTTGCAACCTAACTTCTAAGTAAAATTCATGACTTTAACAGAGTATATCCTTAGAAATTGGTAGCAGAGTTGTATACAACAAAACTTCTATAACTATTAAAATAATAGAGAGACAAGACTTCAATCCTGATGTTGGCACTGCAACACTTTCGACTGCGAATTCTCACCTTCCTCCATTGTTGCGTTGATGTGGTTCAAGTTTTGAATGTCCCGATGTCCTTCAAAGCCTTCAACGGCTTCCTGAACCACTACAAGCTCCTCCTATGTCTGGATAAACCTGTCCTCGTTCCTCTCATTTCCTATTGATATAGCTTCCATTATCAGTTCTTCATGTCAACCATTAAATTCCTCATTCCTTCAAAGTTGGCTATCTAGTTGTCCTTTATACGCTTCATCTCTTGTCGTATTTCCTCAATGTCTCCCGCCTAAACCCGCAAATTCACTTTTGCGTCCTCCATTCTCATGTCCAACCTGGAGATATCCAACCTTGTTTTCTTATTCTACTCGAGCATTGACAAGGTGAGCTCAAAGGTGTTGTGTATACCTTTCTTCGTGTCAAAAAATACAAACTTGGACTCCCGGCTTTCATTCAAAACCCTCTCCATACCACTAGTCTAACAAGGAAAGCAAAGGACGGCTAAGCTAGAGAGGAGAACCCTGTTGAGAAATCCAGGGATGTTGCTTTTTCAAGCCCTCTTAGGCAGATTTAAACACGGAGTTTCCATTCCCATCAACCTACCCTTCGACGCATGCGAGAGGAAGTCTCTAGATTTGTAGATCCCTGCCATAAATTAATACGCTTCCTGAGGATGTCTTTTCAAGCCAAAGAGAAGGGGAGTTATCATGGAGCCATTTTGCCCCCCTTTCCCATATTCTTCAAAACCTTTGAACAAGGAGGGAGCTAAGTGATGGAGCATTATGATGCTTTGGGACATTGTTTTTCACTAACATGAACTTCGAAGTGAATCAGGATGCTAAACAATTCCTAAAAAAACCATGGATGGAAACTATTTGCAGTGACAATGAAAATTTCTTAGAATGGCATGCATACACCCACATTAGATCACAGATTCATAATTTTTGCTACAATACAACCTCTAATAACTTTCTAACATGTCCAAACCATAACGAACATATAAACATTTATTTCTAAGTTTTTTTAGGGTAAAAATGAAATTTTATCTTACCCAAGTAACCCTCTCAAGATCTAATAGACTCAATAGATGTTAACTACAATCATGATCATCATTATCAAAGTAACCCTCTCAAGATCTAATAGACTTCAATAGATGTTAACTACCATCACCATCATTATCAAAATAAAATAAAAAAAATTATTATTTACTTTATTATAAGATTTAAAAATAAAAAGTTAAATAAATACTTTTAGTTTATCAAACTTTAAACCAGCATAGATCCAAATCCCAGGGTCTATCAAGCGGCGCGAGGGATTTGCACTCAACTATCAGCTTTAATGTGATTCAGACCAAAAGGCACATTTGTTTATTTAACATTCACAAATAATATTTTTATTATTAATATTTCATACTATTTATGGCTGCATATAATATTTTTTATTTTGTTAGGAAAAAACATTAAAACATCTCCCCCATACATAGTTTTAAAACCATGTGCAAGGCCCTCCTAAAATCATGGGTTGTTTAGGAGGCCTTGCACATGGTATTAAAACCATTTGCAACTACCTCCTAAACCATGTACAACAAAACCTTGGGTTGTTTAGGAGGCCTTGCACATGGCTTTAAAACCATTTGTAAGGCCCTCCTAAACCATGTACAATAAAACCATGGGTTTTTAAGAGGCCTTGCACGTGGTTTTAAAACCATGTGCATGACCAACATTTTTTTTGCGGATAATTCAATTTTTTATTTTTATTATTTTGTTAAGTAGAAACATTACAACATCTCCCCTATATTGTGTTGTTTTTCTCACGGACATTTTTTTATGGCAGATAATTAAATTTTTTATTTATTTTTTATTATTTTGTTAGGTAGGAACATTACAACATCTAACCCATATTAGATTGTTTTTGTGGCCAACATTTATTTTGGAAGATAATTAAAAGTTTTGTTATTTATAGCCGACATCTATGTAACGTTACGTAACGTTACATAACGTTACAAGATCTCCCCCATACTGGGCTGTAGAGCGCCTCTCGGCGTAAAAATATTAAAAAAAAAATTATTGTTTTTTAAAATTACTTTTAAAATCCATCTTAACAAATTTAAAAGAAAATAATTACTTTATTATAAAATTAAATTTTAGTTAAATTCATAAGGTAATTATTTTATTATTTGTTTTTAAAATTTATTTTTAAAATACATCATAGGAAAGTTGAAAAGACAATAATTACTTTATTATAAAAATAAAAATTAAATTAAATTTTAGTTAAATTTACAAGGTAATTATAATAACATAGTACATTAAACATTTTTTGATGAATGGACGCTCTGCACGCGCTTGGGTTGGAGCAACGGCTGTGTTGAGAGAGAACGGTCATGGCGACGCCTGGGGGAGGGGAGGTCGCCCCCCCCCCCCCTTCGAGTTCAGATGAGGAAGCCTTCCGAAGGCTCCTCAACAGCAGAGGCAAGAAGACCTCTCCTCCGGAGATCCCAAAATTTATCAAGCTGGAGGAAATTCCTGAAATCACCCTTCCTGAAGAAAAACCAATGAAAATAGCTCTAGCATTGGCTAAGCGAGGCCTCGTGGGTCAGTTTATGGGCTTATGGCCCTCTACCAAGTCTACAGATGACTAGATACAGAGAAATTGGAAGCCCAATCTGAAACATGGAGTAACTTGTTACCCTGTTGGAAGAGGGTTATTTGTGTTTGAATTCATCTCAGAAGAAGATCGGGACTTAATCTTTAGAAATGGCCCCTACTTCATGGGGACGCAGGGTCTTTACCTGAACAAATGGACACCAGACTTTGACCCCACGGTCGATCTCCCCAAAGAAGTGTCGATGTGGGTCAGGCTCCCTAATCTCCCGGTGCATTGCTGGGACTTTGACTCACTGCAGAGAATAGGGAACGAAATCGGTCGTTTCATTGACAAAGCCGATAATAAGGGACAATATACCTGCGCCAAAATTTGTGTTGAAGTGGATCTTGAAGCTGGCCTTCCTAAGGCAGTAAAATTAACAGTTGGATCTTGGACTTGTTAGCAGAAGTTGGACTACGAGCACCTTCCCTTCAAGTGCAGGAACTGCCAAGAGCACGGCCACTTCCAAAGATATTGTCCCAAACTGGCCGCTGGGAAAGAAGACGTTGAAAGATGGCAAAAAGTAAAGAAAGGGAAAACCTCTAACAATGCCAAAAGCAAGGAGAAAACGGCCCAGGAACCTCCAAAGGAAGGCAACTCAAAGCCTATTCCCCAGGAATCTCCTAATGAAGCTCAAACCCCCACAAACGTTCCAGAAGTTGAAGAAGTTCGGGAGCCACAAGCCCCAACCGACCCAATCCCGCAACCTGTTGTCTCCAATCCGTCAAAGGAACACGTTAGTTTGGGCTCGGAAACAGGAGCCGAATCCTAAGAGGAAGGAAATATTGAAGCAAGCAGTCCGTCAGGCACCCCAAACCAACCAAAGCGTGGACGGAAGACTGAGAAGAAGAAAAAGGAAGACCAGTCCTACAAGGATGTGGTTCAAGGCTCACAGCATACCATTCCAGAAATGATGAATACCAGATCGGGGATGAAGCTAGGAAAGACCCCGAAAGGGGGCCATCCCTCTCAACCAGGTAAATAATGCAATACGTCTCCTGGAACTGCAGAGGACCAGGCAGCTCTCTAAAAGAAGAAGCTATAAGGGATTTAGTAAGAGTAATGAGGCCTGAAGTCCTCCTAATCCAGGAGACGAAATTGGAGGAGGATGCTCTCCTCCGAGCAAGTAACTCGTTCTGGAAGAAAGGCCCGGGTAGGGCTGTGAGTGCAAGAGGAGCTTCGGGAGGCTTGGCAATGTTCTGGGACTCTGCAAAGCTCGAACTAGTAGAAGAAGAAGGAACCACTCACTGGTTATTCACCAAACTGCTCCATAAAGAATCTGGTCATCTCGCAAGTCTTTTTAATATGTATGTTCCTGTCTCTCTTGTTGAGAAAAAAGAGTGTTGGGATTCCTTAAAACTTTTTCTTAACCAGCATAACCCTGAAAATTTAGTAGTGGCTGGAGATTTAAATGTAACCCTTGCTCTGGCCGAAAAAAAAGGGGGATCAATAGTCCGGGACCCTGTAAGAGAGTGGGTGGAAGACTTGATGCTGGATTGGGAACTTGAAGATATCATTCCTGACAGTGGAAAGTTCACCTGGTCCAATAAAAGGATAGGACCTAGCCACATAGCTGCCCGCCTAGACCGTTTCCTTATTCATTCATCTTTCCTTACCCTTGGACTTATGGCGACCTCCAAGATTCTCCCGCATTATACTTCTTATCATAAACCAATTTCGCTCTCCCTTTCTCCTAGGAAAAAGTTAGGTCCTATCCCCTTTCGGTTCAGCCCAATTTGGGTAAATCAGGAAGGCTTCCTTGACCTTGTGTCTAATTCCTGGAAGGAACTTGTTTATGGATCCCCCTTCTATGTCTGGGAAGGAAAGCTCAGAAGACTCAAAGTTGAACTGAAAGCTTGGGCTAAAGGTCTAAGCTCTCCTACGGCTGAAAGGAAAAGAACTCAGAAGGCCCTGGAACGGCACCAATTGGTCTTGGAAGAGCCTCGAGTCACTCCTGCCTTGCTCAACCGAGAAGCTGAACTTCAAAAGAAGTACCACAAAGCTTGTAGAGAAGAGGAAATCTAGTAGAGAGTCAAATCAAGGACGCTTTGGCTTCAAGATGGAGACAAAAACACTTCTTTCTTTCACAAGCAAGCCCAAGCTAGAAAAATCTACAACTCCATTAATGAAATTCAGATGCAAGACCATGTCATAAAGGATTTTAGTGGCATTAAGGAGGCAGCCCACTCCTTTTTCAAAAATCTATATTCCGCCCCGGATCTGGAACCTGTGGACCCGAACTCCTATCCTCTCTCAAAGATTCCAAATTTGATCAATGATGATGACAACCAGCTGTTGAATAGCCCTGTGAGTATTTGTGAAATCAAGAAAGCCCTCTTCAAAATGGATCCAGACAAAACTCGTGGGCCGGATGGATTTACAGCCCAGTTCTATATCTCTTGTTGGGACATTATTAAAAAGGACTTGTACAGAATGATCAAGAAGGCTCAGCACTGTACCAAGTTGGGTGGCAGCACCAATTCCTCGTTCCTAGCCCTCATTCCAAAAGAAAAAAGCACCAAGAACTTTAACAGATTTAGGCCTATCTCCCTTTGCAACACGGGATACAAAATCATTACCAAAATAATGGCTAACAAACTCAAAAGAATCCTGCCTAAGTTGACCCCGAAAAATCAAGGTGGGTTTGTGAGAGGAAGACAGATTTTGAATAATATTATTTTAGTCCAAGAAGCCATTCATACCAGCTATAAGAAAAAAGAGATGGGTATGGTGGTAAAGTTGGACCTGGCCAGTGCCTTTGACAGAGTCGAGCACAATTTCCTTTTTGCAGCCATGAGAAACTTTGGGTTCAGTCAGAAATTCAAAGAGTGGGTCAAAGCTTGCATATCAACCCCTTGGATTGCCCCGTTGGTTAATGGTCGCCCTACCAACTTTTTCCAAGCCTCAAGCGGATTAAGGCAAGGTTGCCCTCTTTCCCCTGTGCTCTTTGTCATCCAAGCCTCTGTTCTAAGCTTCCAATTCAATAGAAGTCTCCAAAACAGGTCTCTCTCAGGCATCAGAATCGTCCCAAAGGTCAAGGATGTAAACCACGCCCAGTTCGTTGATGATACACTCTTATTGAGAGCTGCCAACCTCAATACAACTAGGAACTTTAAAACAGAACTTGACTTCTACAGAGACAGCTCTGGAAGTGAAATAAACTTCCACAAAAGTAAGATCTATGGCTGGAATTGCTCTCCTCGCAAAATGCTGGAGTTATCTCGGATTCTTGAAATGGAAGGCATCACAATCTGGGACACTTTTACCTACCTGGGCATTCCAATTTTTAAAGCTTCCCCTATAGTTGTCCATTGGCTGCCCCTTCTGGACAAACTAAAAAACAAGATCCATGCGTGGGGGGCAAATTGGCTCAACAAAGCAGGTAAAGTTATCTTGATGAATTCGGTCCTTACCAGTCTTCCAATCTATCAATGCTCGGTTCTTTTAGCTCCCAAAACCATAACAAACAAAATTGATGAGCTGCTCCGTCACTTCCTCTGGGAGGGTGGTCGAAACTGTGAAAAGAAGCTTCACCTAGTGAGCTGGGACAAGGTCACGAAGCCAAAGATGGAGGGGGGCCTTCAAATCATAGATGTGGTTACCCAAAACCTAGCCATGGGTGGCAAAATTCTCTGGAACATGATCACTGGAAAAAGAACTTGGAGCAAGCAAATCCTCCGAAAAAAATACTTCACAGGAGACAAGGAGAGATGTCTTGTAAAGCCCACAAAAGTGCAGAAAGGATCCTCGATCTTCTCGCTCTGCAAAAGGGCCCTTCCTTACTTCATTTCAAAGCTCACGTGGATTCCGAGAAACGGGACAAAAATAAGAATCTGGGAAGACTCTATCCTTCGAGATCAGCCTCTCAATGAGTTAAACGACCTGAGAAACATCAAAGCTTGGCTTCTTGCCAAAAACTGCAGCACTCTGTGGGACATTTCCTCCTGGAATAACAATGACAAAGAGTCATGGGAAAGCTGGAACCTGGGAGATTATCCGGACGAGCTCAAGGAGGAAGCTTCGAAGCTGTTGGAATTCCTTCAAGGGAAGCCGCCCATTAGTGCCAGATCCAAAGATAAACGGGGTTGGGGTTCAGGATCGGGGAAATACACAGCAGCTGCTGGCTACGCTGCTATATTGGAGCTGCCTTGGGTCCCTTCCAATCCTGCCCCGTGGAAAGCTCTCTGGAACTTCCCGTCAATTCCAAAAGTAGATATTTTCAAATGGACTCTGCTTCACAACAGCATATTGACCAGTGAAAATCTAAAGAGGAAAGGCTGGGAAGGGCCCTCTCGCTGCCCTCTGTGTAACCGGGCTGAAGAAACTACCGAGCATCTTTTCATCACCTGCGACTTCACTAAAGAAGTATGGAGGCTTATTTTAGGATCCATCGCTGTCAGACTGACAAACTCAGTAATGGAGATTATAAGCCGCTGGAACTCCCTTTCTCTTTTCAATCTGAGCAAGAAAAATCTCATCAAGCTCACGTGGATGTGGACCCCCAAATTTCTATGTTGGAAGATCTGGTTAAAGAGGAACAACAGAATTTTTAAGGAGGAAAACAGACTCCCTCCTCAAGTCGCTATTAAAGCTCGGACCATGCTATCAGAAGCTTTAAACGCTGAGCCTTTCATCAGAAATTCGACTACCCTCTCTGCTAAAGAAGATCATTGGCTTAAGGATTTCAATCCGAACCAGCAAAGCATTGAAGCCATCAAACCTCCTCAAAAGACAAATTGGGTAATCAGGTTGGATGAACAGGATTTCATTAAGTGGAGATCAGCCCTCGATGAATGGTGCCTTTTCTTTGACGGGGCCTCGAAAGGGAATCCCGATCAAGCTAGAGGAGGAGGCATCATCTTTGAGCCCTCTGGCAAATTCCACCTATCCTATGCATGGGACCTAGGATACGCCTCCAACAATCAAGCTGAGCATCTGGCGCTGTGGCAAGGACTAAACCAAGCAAGGAAGCTGAACATCCAAAAGCTTACTATCTTTGGTGACTCCAGACTGATTGTTAAAGCATTACACACTAAGGTGCCAACGGATATTAACCTTGCCCAAACGTACAGGAAAGTTCTTCTCCTTCTGTCGCACTTCAAAAATTATAAGGCTCATCACGTTATAAGGAGTCTACACAGTCTAGCGGATGTCGAGGCCAACCATGGTACTCTTCTGAACAAGAGCCAGCTAATTATCAATGGAGAAAGTTCAAATTACTCGCTTCCCTAAGACTAAGGCTGCACTAGGCTGTCTCATCACGTGGGCAACTCAACAGCAATTGAAGAATCCAAAAATGATACGACCCAGCACACTTTTTGTCATGTGTGTTAAGCTGGAGATGACGCTCAGCATAGTATATTCGAATATGTGCTGTAAAGGCCCTGGCAACCCCTTTGCCAGACTCTAATTAAAATTTTAACCGTTCTCGTAAAAAAAATTACAAGGTAATTATTTTATTATTTGTTTTTAAAATCCATCGTAGGAAATTTTAAAAAGAAAATAATTACGTTATTATAAAATTTAAAAAAAATAATAAAGAAATTAATTACTTTATTAAAAATAAAATAAAGAAATTAATTACTTTATTAAAAATAAAATAAAGAAATTAATAACTTTATTAAAAATAAAAGAAAACAAAGAAATTAATTACTTTATTAAAAATAAAAATAAATTGTTAAATTTAAAAGTTAATTATTTACTTAAAAAATGATTTTTAAGTAAAAAAATAGAAAATTGAAAATTAAATAAATAAGTTTAGTTCGATTTAAAAAGTTATTATTTGCTTCAAAATTTTATTTTTGAAGTCCAAAAATTTAGAAAGAAGCTTTCCTAATATTTTGATGAAGTAAGAGATTTGTATTGCTCTTGATGCCAAAAAAATGGGGCTGCTTCTATAGCAGCTGGGATCGAATCTGAAAATCGCTTTCCATTGAAGGAGCTATCGCTTCCCATTGAAGATCGCTGCTACCATCTGTAAGATCGCTGACATTCTGCCTTTCAATCGCTGCTGATCGCATATCAGAACGTGAAAGAGATACCTGGAATGGACGATTAGCCAGAGGAACAGGTCGAAGCGAGGGTAAAACAAGGAAGGAGCCGCCGCCATGAACGTTCATGGAGCGAAACATTGAAGGAGCCGCCGCCATCGCTTGGGTGGCTCGTCCAGCCAGCTTCTAGGGCGGATCGCGGCAAGGCCCGCTCAGATTGTTTATTATTCAGATCCCATCAGTCAAGGTTCACGCTCCCGAAGAGATTGGATCGGCCGACGTGTTTGCAGGTGCGCGGATCTTCAGGGTTTTTTTGCTTACCGGGCCGCGGATCGACGTTCAGAGCGTTTTGCATGCATTTTGGAGCAGTGGTTTTGGCTCCTGTCTTCTGGTGGTCGCCGCCCTGCTACAATGGCCCCAGATCCGATTATTGAGATGGGAGAAGATCCTTTGGAAGCTTTCAAAGCTTTAGTCCGTTCAGGACCTAAAGCCAAGCCTTCTTTCTCGGCTAAGTTTGTTAAGAAGATGGAGGAGATCCCTTCTCTTGAGCTATCTCCAGAGGAGCCCTGCGATCTTGCCCTCCTTCTAGCAGAAAAAGGCCTCATTGGAAAGTTTACGGGGTTATGGCCTAGCCCCAAAACGGTGGAGGCATGGGTGGAAGACCGTTGGAAGACGATGATACATGAAACCGTTTCTTTGTGTGCAGTAGGCAGGGGTTTTTTTGTCTTCAGCTTCTCGAGGAAAGAGGACCGTGATTTAGTTTTCAGATCTGGACCCTATTTCATGGGGTCGAGGGGGCTGTTCTTAGCCCCCTGGACTCTTGATTTCAATCCCGGAGATGAGATCACCGTAGACCCTGTTTGGGTTAGGCTGCCTCATCTTCCCTTACATCTATGGGGGAAAGGATCTCTGCAGGAGATTGGAAATAAGCTGGGGCGGTTCCTGGACAGTGTGGAGCTGAAAGGGGATCAATTTACATGCGCTCGTATTTGTGTTGAGGTTAACCTCGAGAAAGGACTTCCGGAAGCCATTCAGCTCTCCCTGGGGGAATGGTGCCATATCCAAGAGCTGGACTACGAGCAGATTCCCTTTAAGTGCCTCCGATGTCATGCTTATGGTCATTTTGCAAAAAGCT
>LPNX010777739.1:406243-477448 GCA_001517045.1 Pseudotsuga menziesii | reverse complement strand
ACTCGGTTTAATGCTTTGCTTCTGTCTTCTACTTTGCTCACAGTTTGTGAGAATTTACTCTTGTAAGCATTTGTTGTCATTTTCTCGAATTAGCTCTAGATGTAGATGGGATTTGTCTCCCAAGACATTCACAAGAAGGTTGGCAGCACTGTTAGAGGTCACCAACTTTCTTCAAATCTGTAACTTTCGGATTCTGGCTTGCCAGAATGCCGCTTAATGCAACATAACCGTTCTTGTTAAAAAAAAAATATTTTGATGAAGTAAGAGTTTAAAAATGGAAACAAATTACTTTTTTACTTTACAATTTAATTTTCGGACCCAAAATAATAAAAAGCAGCTCTACTAAAAAAATTTCCAAAAATGTTCATGATAAGATAGGTAAATCTATACTATTTTAAATATTTTGAAATTAAATTCCAAGTCAACCGGTCCAAACCCTACATTCAAAAATGATTAAAACATTAATTATAAAAAGAATAATAAAATAAAACAATATTTTAAAATAATAAACTAACTTCCAAAAAAGCAATCTTAAATTCAAGAATGATTAAAAGTTTATGATAAAGAAACAAGATTCTTCGTTAACACGTAATTGTATCAATCTAAAAAAATAAAAAATAAAAAATAAAATAACAGGAAACTGTATCAATCTAAAAAAATAAAAAATAAAATAACAGGAAACTGTATCAATTTAAAATTTTAAAACAAATTTGATGAAAATGACTAATATCAAATTTGAATTTAGTGGCATCCCATATAAATAATAGGATATTAGATCAATTTTTTGAAAAAAATAATAGGATATTAGATCAATTTATTTTTTTTAAATTATAGAATATTAGATCAATTTTTTGAAAAAAAAAATGATTGATGAAATTGAACATATCAAATCTATATATTACGAAATAGAAATACAATCGGTGTTTTCAACACTGTTGAATCCAACTGCAATCAGAACTTCATTCTCTTCGATAATGGATTGTCAAGCCTCAGTGACTGCAAGCTGGAAAATGGGCAAGTCATTTGCCCATTATCCTACACTCCGGTAAAAGCTATTGAGGCCATTTAAAAGCCATTCAAGTCAAAGATTAAACAAGGATGGTTTAACTCAACAGCCAACATCACTTTTGCGAAGATTAGATTTCTTTACAATTCATGACTTTTTACATATTTTAAATATATTTCCCAGGATATGCCTGGAATATATAAATAACAGATTAACTACCTGGAATATATAAATAACAGATTAACTACTCAACTGAGCAAATTGGACTCCTACAAATGGACTCGATGAATAAATTAACCACATAAGAACAAATAACCCTAGGATAGTATAGATGACTAGTTAATAAATTAATTGTACAATCATAAATATGAGCTCCATTGAAGCAAACCTTGAAATCAAGACTCAAGAGTTGTTAAAATAGGAATAATAACATACCAATGCTTTTATCCTTTATAGTCTGATGAAAACTGTAGGAGGGTAAACAGGATTTTCTACAGAAATCTGGTAAAAAAATGTTTGTTGAAATCGACATATCAGATCCATAGATTGCATAATTCAGGTGCTAAAGCAGCATGGATTTTCATGGCTATTAAATCCATCTAGCGACCAGAACCTAAAAATTCGGAGAATTTGAAAGATTGGATTCCCGAATTTTGGTCAGGGCAAATCAGGAAAGGTGCATATCGCTGGCACCTTATCCTACTAAGCTAAAAAACTGTTCACACCAAAATATTAAGAATGGCTTAACTCAGCAGATCAAATTCCAAAAAATAGCAAGGAAGCCAAAATCAGTTTGCAAGGGTGAACTTGAAAACCAACAAAAAACCAAACAAGTTGATCTATCAACTAAGATGAAGAAAACGTGTTAGAATACAAAAGCATGAAGCCTATATCCACAAAGAATGCATCAAAGTAATTGTCGCCACAGAAATTTAGCAACACAAGACAAACTGTCTAATATCGGATCTCATAAAATGAAGAAAATATTGTAACAATGTTTGCACAGCAGTTTTGTTGGGTGGTTCATGCCAGAAATATTAAAAAGCTTCCAACCAACTAAGGGATCCAAATACTGACCATGGAAAGGAATAGCTCAAACCTATGATAGCTACTGCAGGACCACTGACTAAGTATAATTTTAAAAAATCTGAACAGGCAGAGCTCACTCCTAATCTATTGAGCGCCTTAAACTCAAAGACAACAATCACAGAACAAAGAAAAAATGGGCACCACACAAGCACAGTACCTAGGATGAAATGTGGCAAGAATAATAAAAGCAACTCGAGATTGGTTACCATTTACCCCATGTTTACCCTTCTAAAATAATCAGTTTCCTTGGTATAAAAGAAATGTCAAATACAGCCCTTATTTCATTCCCTATGTCCAATTGCCAACAAACTTGAACGTCATTTAAAAAAACAGACACAAAAATGGGAAATGGCAACCTGGCAACAAGTCCTCCTCTGCTAATGAACGAAAAGTAAACATAAACATGGTCCTGGGAAATGATAACCCAACAACACATTATGGTAATGTGTTATCAAGCAGTAGATCTCAAACTTGCCAATGGCATGGCCATATTCTAGAAGCCAGAACCAATTGCCTGAAGAAAAGGAGGAAGTTCTAGTGACCTGTCATAAAAGCTTAATTATCAGGCATTCAGTGATCTCTGCAAATGGTTCAGGCATTTCAGTGGAAACAGAATAACTATACGAAACAGTGAAAATGCATTTGAGTGTTCCCAGCAATCTAAATTTAGAAATAAAATGCACTCACACCATTCTTCCATGCAAAAAGGTCCCTGAATTCAATGCATGTATGAACGAAGTGATTATAAAAGAGCCAATCACAAAGACTAGGCAGAATGCTGGGCTTACTGGAGCCAAAAAGGATTTTTGGCCAACAAACAAATTAGTCTCTATGCAAATGATAAAGGGCTTACAGCAGGCCAAAAAGACCTTCCGCCAATAAATAAATAGGTCCACGTGTAAATGATAATGGTTGAAAGAACCTTATAAAGGGGGGTTATGATAGAGATTAGCATCAAAATAAATTGTCGCCTTGTAGGCATTATCTGTAGGCAAAAAGTGCACCTGGAGATTAACAATGGAGACAATTATCATTGCACTATCATAGTGATTATTCTCTAATCGATACTCCATGAGTTTCATCTTTTCCTATCATGTTTCAAAAAAGGGGGTCACGCTCTAGAAATCTGCTAAGAAATCTCATTCAATCCCAAACATGAATTCAAGCCCAAGAGTGTAAATGATTGACACAGGTGTATGTGTGTCTACAACACCATCGAAATGATAAATGCTTAAAGGACCGTAACTTATGCCAGTCAATGCAAAAACACTACAGCTATTGCTATTAAATGCATTTAATCCCTACATAAACAAACCATGCCCATATCTAGCTTTAAACTACAGAGTGCCTACTCTAGAGGTCTATCTTGAAATCTCTATTTTATTTTCAAAATCAACTTCAAAATTGTAAATCGGTCTTGCATGTGTTGATTAAATGAGAAATAATATAGCCAAAGCTATATATTTTCAACTTTAAATTGCACAAGTTTCCATGAAATGAACCAAACCACAAAGATAGCATGAGAACTATAAGTAAATGAATATCAGAATGGAAGAAAAAAAACATAAAACGGCATTAAAACCAATTGCAAAGAAGCAAGTAAAGATCAATATCCATGAACGTGGTAGGCCCAATTTTATAGTTAAAAACACTGTCCGTCCCCGACTTGGCACCCACCTAGTGCAACAATAGCGGAACAATAAATTTACACTAGTTATCTTACTTCTAAAAACAAAGCTTTCAATGGCAATCTGTCATCAACCACTTAAGTTCTTGAACCAACCTCAACAAGCTTCCACCAATTGTTTATAGACGAACCACCATGAACAGGTCAAACAAATAATCCAGCCTCAACAAGCTCCTAAAAACCACCAACGACCATGTTCTAACACACAAACAATCGAGGATAAATCTAACTCCAAAAAAAATATTTTTCTCCACTCACCAGTCACCGACACTGCCATTGAAAGATAAATCATAAATGTACTATAGTCACTCCAACAAACAAATTTTTTCAACTTTCACCATTAAATTGAAAATAGTGACCATATCTTAGCGTCTATCTACACAATCAGTTCTTCAACAATTCTTCTATTATATCATCAAATCCTCAATGTAGCTGATATAGCATCAACATGCACACTTCTACAACAGCCAGGTCCCGATAATAGTATTACTTGGTAAAACAGCTATCTGTATTCTACTTTTAAGTTTTAATTACGCAAATCTAAATTCTCACTCAAACTGACTGTGCTCCCGCTACAAGATATTCTTTTTTTTTCAGTTATTGAATCTTGCAATATCTCATTCCTTGTTTCACCATTCATATCAACACTGGAAGTTAAAAATAACAGTGGTGCAAAAGCTTTCCATCTTTACATTAGTCGGAAAAGAATAATCTCTGACATAACATAAGGTACAAAACCAAAAAATGTATATGCATCTGAGCTCCATTCATGATTTGTTCACATAATCTGCAAAACACCGAGAGCTCATTGTCATGAATGGTGATGGAAACATCTGAACTACCTGATAAGACCAAGGGTGATTTATATTATGATGGATCTGCGACGCTTCTAAACTTCATATTCAAATGTAACATAAAATCTTCCATTATGATCAACAATTTGCGTTGGCATCTTTCATAAGATTAAAACTGCCATCAAATAGCTATGTAAAGCTGAAAACTCTGCAACTATTGGCTGGTCCATGCTAATAATTTCAGATTAAAAACCCTTTCATAATTTCTCGAATGAGAAGCCTTAACTGAAATAAAATCCACCCAACCATCATTAACTAAATGCCCTTTAGAATTTAATGTGATGTAAAAGTCATCAAATACTACCAAACTTGGAAGTTGAAAATAATCCATTCCTTTTTAGTCATTGCTTTACACCACGAAATATGGCTCAAGCTGTCTAATTAAATAGTCGAACGCTTGTGGCATTTGAAATCCTCCAAACTTTGTTTAGACTGTTTTCCATATATTTCTCTCATAATACCTTCTTCAGTTTTTATTTTGCCCAGTACCTACTAAAATTACTGGAAAGTATTTGATTATCCCAGACCCATATAATATTAACAAAAAGTTGAAATTCCTAAAGGACACAGGGGTACTTATTTTTAAATTTTAAACTAAAATGCGCTCTCTTCTTCCTGTCCCAATTCAATTGCTATTTTCACCATATCAATTGACACTGGAGTCTGGAAATACTAGCTTCAGTGGTTGACTGTATTACTAATTTCAAACCAAAAGTGAGTTGCATCCAAGGACAATCAACCAAATAATCAAACCAAGGCGGAAAACACTAAGGATAGGCCACATCATAATTAGTTCCTACACACAGATACTAATATACACCTGATACAACAAAAATATGTATATAAAAAATCTAGTACAGCCAGATAAGGAAGAACACATCTCACAAATACAAAGTTTTGGAAATGTAACAAAATTTTCTAAGATTTTAAAAATATAGCATTTATAATAATTTTAGGTTTTTTTATGATGATCTTGAGATTTTTATGGTGATTTTAAGGTTTTTTATAAATAGCCTAGATCCAAATTCTAGTCTCTATCAAGCACCGAGAGGGATCAAATCTATTAATCTAGGATTGAAAATGGTTTTGAAGCCATGCTTTTAACACATGGTTTTAAAACCATGGGTTGTTTAAGAGGTCCTGGCACTCGCCCTCCTAAACCATGTACAATAAAACCATGGGTTGTTTAGGAGGCCTTGCACATGGTTTTAAAACCAAAGGCCCTCGGGTTGTTTAGGAGGACTTGCACAAACCATGTGCAAGGAGGCCGACATTTTTTGCGGATAATTAATTTTTTTGTTTTTTATCATTTTGTTAGGTGGGAACATTACAAATCTCCCCCATTTTGGGTTGTTTTCTGGCCAACATTTTTTTTAACGGATAATTAATTTTTTTATTTTCTATTGTTTTGTTAGGTAGGAACATTAAACCATCTCCCCCATATTGGGTTGTTTTTATTGCCAACGTTTATTTTGATGGATAGTTAAAATTTTATTTTTTACTATTTTGTTACGTAGGAACGTAACATCTCCCCCATACTAGGCTATAGAGCACCTCTCGGCGGAACAATTGTAGAGCTTTTATGATGATTTGTTTTAGAATTCATATGGTAAGTGTATTTACAGCCATACCATACATATACAGATATGGAAATGATACGATAAAGCCTATGTTGACCATATAGAATCCATATGGTACAGAAAATTGGAGAGCTTTTATAATGATTTGTTTTAGAATTCATATGGTACAGTGTATTTACAGCCATACCATACTTATACAGATATGGAAATGATACGATAAAGCCTATGTTGACCATATAGAATCCATATGGTACAGAAAATTGGGCAATATCCATGCAGTACAGAAATTTCCGTACTCCAAGCCCAGACCACCCTATATAGCTATGTTGCACAGGGACCCGTCCCCCACCCCAAAAAAATAAAAAAATTCAGTGTTTCCAACGTTCCTGCGTTCTGGGGACTTTGGAACTCCTCAAAAACATCCCCAACTCATCAGGGACTACATTGGGGACTTTAGGACTTTTGAGCCACACCCATCAAAGTTGGTTACATTCTCAAGAATGTCCCTCAACCAATTGGGGACTCCTGGACGTCCCTCAACTTACACAATTTAAAAAAAAAATTAAAAACAAAAAGAAAATTAATTCAAAACTTAACCTAAACCTCCCCCAATTCCTCTAACCTGCAGCCCCCTCCCATTCTCTCTACTTTATCCTACATTCCTAACCTACACTCCAACTCATTGCACCCACATAACCCTATGGGTCTGCTCATCACTCCAACAATCTAGCACCTGCATAACCCTTTGCTCTATGGTTCTACCCATCACTTTGTGGGCCACTACTTGCTAGGTCGGATCCCGTGCATGATTCCCCTATATACGGCTCCCCTTCTTGCAATCCCATGTGCGTCCCTCTCAGCTTGAAGAGCACAGCTCACGGCCCCCTCTCGAATCTTTGGCTCTTGGCACATGCTCAAAGTTTGAGTTCATGGCTCAACATAGGCTCACACTCACAATGAGTTTGCCCCCTCTCAGCCACAACACGCTGCAGAGCACATGTATTTCATATTTGATATCTTACATTTTATTTTTTATTTTTTATTTTTTATTTTTTATTTTTTTATTTTTATTTTTTGGGTAACTATCTCAGCATATGCTATTATAGTTTTATAAAAATATAATTTAGTAATTACAAACGCCAAATTACAAATATAAATGTATTTGTTATTTAAATTTCGAAATGTTTCATCATTCATGTATACAATGTTGTAAAATTGTGTTACTGTTTTGACTTTCAAGTTTTAAGTTATTGTTTAGTAGTTAACTTAGAAGTTATAATTATTAAAAGTTTTCAGTTATAGATCTTATGCATGTATCTTGAGTCTTTACTATTTCGTTTTGACAATGGACAATAATGATTGGACAATACTTATATTTTCTTCTATAATTTAAATTTTATAATTAGTTCTACTTTTCATTTCAATGTTATATATATATATATATATATATATATATATATATATAATTGCCATCCCAACCTGTCATCCCATGAAAAATTGGGGGTGCGCTCTAGCCGTCACGAAAACTCATTCCTGCGTCCCCCGTCCCCAAGCGAGTCCAATGCAACATAGATATATAGTAATCATGGGACATGCTACTAAGAAATTCCAAGATCTCTAAGACAATTAAAAATTCCAGGCCTCCAAAAATTCAACTTTGGGCACCTTCTCTATAATAGGGGTGCCTTCCCTTCATATATGGAAAAATCTACCCCTCTTCTCAAAAAATTAATGAAGCTATCAAGCTTGCCACAGCACTATATCTCACTCATAATTAGGATGTCCTTTTCCTTCAAAGAAAAAAAGGATATCCATTTCCCATAGTTTATGAAAAACAGAAGGACAATCTTATATCGTTCTTTTGACAGAGGAAAAGCCCGTAGAGATTGGTATTTTTCAGTAACAATAGTTTTTCCCTGTCCTAGCAATGTCCCATGTGTTTAATGTTAAAAGTTGTAAAACATTTGCAGATGCTACCCTTTCCTCTCCAGCAAACCTAAAAACATGTGATCAAATGTGACGACATTATTTTAATATTTGGAGATTGGATCACGGTATTGTAGTGCTAAACATATAATGTAAAATGCAATTGTCATTTTATTGTTCCCATCAAAATGTATATCAAAAGAAACTTATGATACTACATGTAGGGAAAAAATGAGCTAAGGCCATAACATGCTCTGTTATTCAATAACTATGCCATCCACTTTGTACACTACAACAAGATCAGTCCTCAATTTAATACAACATATGGTGACGAATTGGAATTATGTGGGATTGTGCTGAATTAAAGTATACGACCCCAATGGTATTGCCTCCTCACGCTATTGAAAGCTTATAAACACCTCCCAATGCTATTGAGACTATAAGATTTCCAAATCCTACAAATACTAGTTAAAAGGACATAATGGGGAGAAAGTAAGTACACGGGTGTTCAACCAAAAGGTCATAGCCTCATTAGATAACCAGCAATGATATTCCAAAGTCGGTATTGAAAACCAATTTTCAAACCCATATCATATTACTAAACATAAAATAATATACTCCACTACAACTGAAATTGTTAACAGAGAATAAGAGGTCATATCTTGAACAATAAAGCTACAAATGAACTCAATCTACAGGGAAGAAAAATAGCATACAGTATAAGGTTTTTAACCCAAATATTTGCTAGAAATTAGTTTCACTGCAAAAAGATGAACAGTTAAATGAAAATTTCTGTAAATTCTCCAAAAGAGCTATTATAGTAAATCAGAGAAGCATTTCTAATTGCTAATATGCATAGCGTTGAGCTGATAGGGGAAAGATATTATATCTTAATTGAAACAACTATCGTGCTAAAAAACATCTTGCAGTATCCAACCTGAACACAAAGACAATCTGCCAATAGAACCTGATTCAAGAGAGGGGTTGGGCAGACAACAGCTTAACATATGAAGAAAACTTTATCATTGCGGGCTTCTGACACCAACCATGGGCATTCATTTCCCTCCAAATTTAAAACATGCTCAAAGTAAAATAAAATAAAACAAAATAAGAAGTTATTCTCAATCATTTTACAAATAATATATCATTGGATGCTTCAGAAAATAATTCTAATCTCAATATCTGTCACCCCAAATTGCAAATTTCAGCGCATCAATAAACTTAAATTCACAACTGAGAAAGAAAGAATGGAAAACCAGAGTATGCCAAGATTCTGATCCCAATTTTGCCTTACATTAATTGTTTAAAAATAAAACCATAATTACTAACTGCTGAAGTGGGCAGAAGTGCATATCAATAAGTAGTAGACCTTGAGTAGAGTTATTCTAAATACTTAATTCTCTACGGAAACAAACTGTCTCATTCCAGCCTAAACTAAAATGCCGCGAACCTAGGATACAAAGTTTCCATAGTAAAGCTCACCCACAAATGATTCAGGCAAGCTCTCCTCAAAGCCAACATCCTGCAATGATATTAAGTGGCAACACCCCAGACAGAAAAAGGAAAAGCACGGTTGAAGGAAACACGGAAAAAGTTACAGGATTGCAAAAGTTCTTGAATTGACCTTCTTAAAGTAAGACCTGAAGGAAAGAATATACCAAATTGCAATCAGCTAGCACGATCCGCAGACGCCGGGTATGGCCTAAACCTTGCATCAGAAACTCTCTGTGTTTGCCTTCCTGCAACACCATATCCAGGAGACCCATTTACAGCAGGATCAGCCTGAACTGGACCACCCATTGCATAAGCACTGTTGGGAGCACCACCAGCAACACCACTAGAAGGAGGAGCATTGTAGGAATCCCCATAACCTGAACCACCATACATATCCCCTGCAACTCCCGGATACCCAGCACTGACACCGCTGCCAGCAGGAGCAACATAAGCACCGGTACCAGCAGCACCATAACCACCACCATAGCCAGCATCTCCACCACTTCCGTAGCCATATCCGGCATTAACTGCAGTAGACTGTCCAGGCTGAATAGCAGAGCCCCACGGGCCACCTGGTCCTGCTGCTGCTGCAGCATAGTTACCACCCATCGGAGCACTTGTATAAGGTGTGGGGGCTCCAGCACCATAAGCAGGATTTCCATAACCAGCTCCATAAGCTCCTCCAGCATAACCTCCAGGGGGACCCCCATAAGCAGGGGGCGCTGCAGCCGCAGGTGCAGGAGCTCCATACCCGCCTCCATTTACACCAGCCACATACCCACCAGCGGGAAAGTAACCCTGAACAGCCCCGTATGGAGGGTACCCACCTCTGCCTGCAGGGGGTGGGGGTGCCCCATACCTGCTATTTTGTGGGGCCCCATAAGGACCAACAGGGCTGGATCTGGCCCTAGCACTGCCTGGAGACATTTCCTTTGGCAGTGCCCTCTTCACTTCCACCATCTTTTCATGGAGCTCATGGAAATTCTTCATAACTACCTTATCCACTGCCTCCTCAGTATCAAACGTGATGAATCCAAAACCCCTAGGCCTTTGTGAAATGTGATCATACATCACCACAACATCTGTAATATTGCCAAACTGCTCGAAATATCTCTTGAACTCATCCTCTGTTACAGTGGGAGCTAAACCCCCCACGAAGATCTTCTTAGTCCTAGGCCCAGATCCTACATTACTGCTGCTTTTTTGTGCACTCCTTTGTTGCTCTTCCCTTGGCATTGCCCTTTTCAGTTCAACCTAAATCAAAGCATACGGATCAAAACTTCACAAAACAAAGCTCAAAACCCTAAACCTTAAATCCCAAACCCTAGAAAATCAAAAAGAAATTTCATGTGGGTATCAAGAAATCAAACAGGACTTCATGTGGGCGTCAACAAATTCAGCACGAGTCCTTGTGGGTATTAATAAATTAAGCACGAATCCATGTGGGCATCAACAAATCAAAGAGTAGTCCATATGGGTATCAAACAGAAATTGGAGTGGGCTTTAAAAAACCATACCTGTCTACCATCTATTGTGTGTTTGTCCAGCAAAACTCGATCTACAGCGGTCGGTTCTGAAAATCCTATGAACCCAAAGCCTCTGGCTCGTCCTGTTAACCTGTCTCTCATGATAACAGTCTCGACCACCTCTCCATATGCTTTGAAATACTCTTTCAGAGTCTCTTCCGTCGTCTCCCATGATATACCTCCAATGAAGACCTTCCCCTGCTCTGTATCCATGGCTTCTTTTTCAATACCCCAAAATTATTTTAAAAATTGAAAGGAAAACTTCAAAGGGTCAGATCAAAGGACAAAGAATGAGGCCTAAGAGTGAGATTGACACTATGGGACAAGCGATCAGTATGTGATATACAAGGGCCTGAGAGGACCCACTACCCACTTCAAATCAAAAATAAAATCCAAGTCTGGCCCAAAAATATAATCCCTAATATCTCCTCCTGCCTACCTATCATCGAAAAAGGGCCGAGCCCAGCATATCCTCCAAAGAATTTCTGGTTCTTCGCCTTCCTCAAACTAGCCAGGCCTCTAATCAGCAACTAAAAAATTATCTAGCAATCTAGATGCATATTTTGATTTATTTTTGATCTGGGATTACCTAAAACTATCTTTCCATGGGCATATCCAAATATAGATCCTTTCTCTCTTTCCTTTTTTTTAATTTTTCCCTGTTCTTCGCCTTTGCGGAATTGTTGTCTCTATCTACGTCTCAATGTCGCGTCCTCTTGGATGTATTTTCCACATTTTTGGGGAAGGAGGCGTGGTGCGTGTATGTTTTGCATTTTAGGGTTTTGTTTTTATTTTTTATTTTTTAATTGAGTGAGACAATTTAATTTTATGATTAATTTAAAAATTGATTTTTTATTTGAAATTTGGTTTAAAATATTTAAAATCAATAAATTTATAAAATATTAAATTTTAATATCATCTAAGAGATAGCTTAATTGGTAAGAAGCCCCACACTTTGTGGAGAGGGCGGAGGTTATGAGTTTGACCCTTTAGGGCGGCTCATTAATCCACTCTTACAATTCATGAAATATGGAGAAGTATTGGTGAGTCTTTTCTTCAACTTCTTTATTAAAAAAAAATATTCAAAATAAATAAAATTATAGAATATTGAATGTTAATCTTGCACAATGTATCACAAGTATTCATCAATTCAATCTATCACAATAAAGCTATTCATAAATTCAAAATTATAATTTTGACATTAGACAAAAATTATAATTATAATGCTTTTTTTTTTTTTAATTTAGCTTTTTAAATTAATTTGAAAAAAAAACTTATATTTTATAATTAAGTATTAGTTATTTAATTTTAACATTTCCACTTTTGCAATATTTTTTTATATTTTCAAATACTTCAATTTTTTATATTCATCATTAACTTGTTATTATTTATTTTTATATCAAACATTGAGAAAAAGACACATAACATTGGAATAAATTGGAATAAATGCAAATGTGAACATGAAATTAAATCAAGACAACAATTTAAAAGTTAATTGATTTGTGTGTTTTATTCAAATAGTCAATCATTTTTCATAAACAATCAATTGGTCAATTCATCAAGGAGATGTTGATGCTTCATAAAATATTAAATTGAAGGACATGTTTAAAGAGCTTGAAGAAAAAGTAGCAACAAATCTAACACTAAACACTCTAGAAGGTCACTTAGATATCAAACCCATTATGGAGGAGATGAATAAGATGTTGGCATTAGAACATTACCACAACAAAAGGGCATTGATCTCGTAATTTTTTATTTAAAAGAGGAGGCAAAAGAGGATATGTTGGTGGTAGTCAAGGCAAAATTACATGATAGGTTACAAATCGAAACAACCTGTCTCACTCAAGCAAAGAGGTTGGAATAACTAATTGGAAGTAAAAATAGACTAATCAGGGTTAAGATTAGCTCTAATGGCCATAAACTTGGGATACTTAGTAAAACTCCAAGCCTAAAAGGATCAGCAATATTCATAAATGAAGACCTCGTTCCAAAAGACCAAGGTGAATTAAGAAAGGAGGTTCATAAGATAAAAGAAGCCATGAAACAAGGAAAATGGGTGATCATGAGAAATATAAGTCATTCAAGATTAAAACCAAAAAGAGACCACTATATAGCAATTCGACACACTTTGGATCCTTTCTTGAAACTATTAAAGTTTCCCATGGAATAGAAGCCCCAAGTTAAGTTGTATCCCAAGAGGCATTGATATTATATTAACCATTGAAACTTGGGAGCACAGAGAATCTAAGGTCCCTAACATAGATGGTTTTGTTATGTGGTCAGCATGGAACAAGCGATCTAGAAAAAAAAAGTGTTTTTCCCAATGTTAGACTTTATAAGAAAGACCCTTCCAATCAATGTATTTAGTTGGAAATCATGGACATCACTCATAGAAAAAACTACTTAGAAATATGTTATTTCACCCCTATTAATTCTAACTTTTACAAGAAATGCAATTTAAATAAAAATTGTCCCTATAATGGCTTGGAGCACTATATTTCTATCCTTAAAAATGTTGGCAATATCATGTTAATAGGGGACTTTAATGCATGAACCTCAAGGAGCCAAACTATTCTTTTAAGCAACTACTCCAACCCTAATCCTCTCGGGTTAGACAAAGAACTTACTTCAACTAGCATGTACAATAGAAATTATGAAGATTTAGGCAAAAATTTGCTCGCCTCTAAGTTAGTCAAACGTTGTAGTGTACAAGATTTTATAATCAGCAACAACCTAAAGAAGTGGCCAAATTTAGGTTGGACAACTTGCATCCATGGTCTTGGAAGTAGTGTGGTCAATTATGTCATTTATGATATCCTTATGCACAACGAAATAATACATTTTGACATCTTAAATTATCACGAGCCTGATTCAGATCACAAACCTTTAATTATAACCCTTAGCTTTCCCATGGAGGAAAATTCTCAAAGCCAAAAGAACTTGGTTTTCGACAAAAATAATACATATGGCTTTCTAAATGATTTACTGAAGAATTTGATCCATCTTTCTAATAATGCCAATATTGAAGACTCCATCAAAATTTCACTAATTTCCTCTCTTCTGCAAGCAACAAGTTCTCTCTCGAAATTTATAGTAGTACGAAGAATAGAAGAACCAACCTTTGGTACGGTAACAATTGTAAGCATGGACGAAAAAGAAATTAAGGAAGCTACTGACAAGTCCATGAACGCATTAATTATAAGACAAAAAAGTACAAAGCATTAATTAAAAGATAAATAAGTATAAAGCACTAATTAAAATAAAAAAATACCTACAATGTAAATAAAATACATGAAAAACTTATACACATATCTAAGAGGGCTCTTAAGAAATGTTGGAGGCAAATTCTAACTGGAAAAACTATATAAAATAATAAGATCTATTTGGAGGATTATAACTCTTATCTTAAAAATATTTATGAATCCCCAAATGTCGTAGAAAACATTAAAGACCTCCTTACATATGAGCAAGTCTTTTCTTTAGAAGACATAGACTTTGCGATTAAGTGCCTAGCAAATGGAAAAGCTAAAGACATTGAAGGATACCAAACAAAAATCTTAAAAATCAAAGCACTCGTCCTTATCCCCCACATTCACAATCTCTTTAATCTAGCAGTTAAGCATGGATTCCCTAAGCCTTGGACTCAGAGCCTTATGGTTCATATTTTTAAAAGCAAATATAAAGATTACCTCTTTAATTATCAAACCATTGTGATTAGCCCTCTTTTAGCCAAGTTATATGGTATTATTCTAGAAAAGAAGATTAGCATATGCATAAAAAATTAAGGAAAATAGGCCAAAGGCTAGGCAAGCTTCAAAAGGCATCACTTAACCACATACCACCTTGCTACACTTAGCATCATTGCAAAGGAGTGTCATACTAATAAACCCAATCTTTTTTTATGTTTCGTGGACTTTAGGAAAGCTTTTTATACAGTGCCTAAAAATAACCTTTGAAATTTATTGGAAGAGTTAAAGGTTCCTTTCGAACTGAGGGTCGCGACTATAAGGTTATATGAGATCGTCATTGGCAAATTCAAAAAAACTGAGAGATGCTCACATTATATTAACTGTAATATTGGAGTTAAGCAAGGGTGCCCCCTCTCCCCTATCCTTTTTGACATTTACATTGATAAGATAGAAGGTCGTTTAGAAGAAGCAAGTTGTGTTAGCGCGATCTTAGCAGGACTAGTCATCACGCTTCTTATCGATGTTGATAATATCGTTCTTATGGAAAGATGCCCCTCTGATCTTGAGAAGCAGTTAAGAATTCTCAAGAATTTTTGCTCCAATATAAGCATGAACTTTAACACTAACAAAACAAAATTCATGATTATCAAATCCAATAAGGGTACTTGTGACAATTTTATTTATGACAATAGAGACATGGAGGAAGTAAGTTCTTGTAAATATCTAGGTATTTACTTCCATCATAAGCTTAACTATAACTATAACATCGAGAACAAGATTAATGAATGGTGGGAAGCATACTTCAGTCTTGAAAACAACTGTAAATTGGCAAACATTGTGATGTGGGACAAAAATAAATTCCTATTTAAAACACTCATCACTCCCATTATCTTATATGGCTATGAAACTTGGGGATGCAACATTCTAGAGAATCATGGAGAAGAATTGAGCAAATCTAGAAGTAGTTTACTACTCATAATCTTAAAATTAAGAGCAACACGCCTTATCATGTTCTCCTCTTAGAAGCAGGGCTCTCCCCAGTTGAAAGCATGGATATGATTAGATATATAATGTACAATTACAAATCAAACAATAGAGGAGACCACTAGATTCCTATAATTGCTCTTAACTCGAGCCAAAACCACATACGCCTCAAGCAAGGGTGGCTTAAAGATGCCACAACTTGGTTAAAGTATTGGGGTATTAACAAAACTGCCACTTTGTAAAATATTGATAACATTAAAAATATTAGTACTTCTCCATTCAAAGAGAAAATATGGTACAAGGGAGATTTAGAGGTAAAAAGAAATTTATTGTATTATAAATAGATCATTAACCCTACTATTGAGGATCAAAACTATCTTTTTATCTTAATGAACTCAAAGGGAAAAAAAACATCATCAAGATTAGAATGAACTCTCATGAGATTCATAGTGAAACTAGACGTTGGACAACCCCTAAAAAACCATGGACTGAAAGGATATGTCCTCTTTGTGAGTCTATGGGTGTTGAAGATGAGAAACACTTTCTCTTGCAATGTCCTACCTACACACACATTAGATCTCAACTCCATAATATTTGCTCCAACACTGACCTCTCTAACCTTCTAACTCCTCCAAAATATGGCAAGTTGGGGACTCTCCTCTTTAAGCTTTTTTAGCATAGGCATAATATTTTAAAACAAATAAAATCATTTGTCTTGTTTTTTCTCTTAAGGTCCAATAGGCCAAATGTTGTCTCAATGGACATTAAATACCACCACCACCGTCATCATAAAAAATATTTAAAAATAGTCAATTCTTATTAGCGTGATCAGTTTCTAAGGGTTTCGTTTATTATGCGTCCAACTACATAGTAGTGGGAGGAGACACCTAAAAATCCACCCATGCCAAGGTGTGATCCCTAGGTGATTTTAACGACTTAGGCGCCCCTAGGTCACAATTTCTTAGACCACACACTAGTCCAGCAAGTCACAAACACTCCAACAACAAGATAAAAATAAAAAAATGTTCATCACTTATATCTCATAAATTTAAAAGTGATAAAGTATTAGAATTTTTTTATAAAATTGAACACTTCATTAAAATATATAAGTAATATTAGTAAATAGTTGCTTAGTAATTTTTATTCCATGCGAAGAGCAACAACGACTATATAAATTGCCCTGCCAAAATTTCATTTCTTGTCTTTGGCCAATCAATAGCATAGCGGCCTTCTTTGGCCTCATATCAAGGCAATGGTATTTATATGAGCTTCATATTTAGCCATATTTATTTAGTGAAGTAACAACTGGATGACTTCCATCGGACCTTTGTGCAGCCTGCTTGATGCGATGTTGGTAGGTTTGGATAACGCATGTGCTACCTAATATGACACATGATAGAATGACCAATGTGCTTTCCTTAATTGGGTTGAATGTGTGGCATTAATTTATCTAGGTTCCTGATCCGCAACTCTTCACCACCTATTTCACATACACACGAACACATGCAACGTTCATTTCATGTCAACAAGCATGTTGACAAGAACCAAAGGATACAAGATACAGGTGACCAAAGAAAATGAATGCAAAGAAATTAATGAACAACAAGCAACTCAAAGAGTAGACAAGCAAACTCAACTAGGATAACTGTGGATTTTCTCACAAGATTTCAAGATGTTGAGGGAAGTTGGCTCTCGATGTTGCCTCCATCCACTATCATCTTACAACATTTCTCTTTGGCCAAGTGAAAGTTTGCCTTCGACCAAGAAAGAGTTATCCTTCCATGAAATTTAGATTCTCCCTCCCCCATGCAAAATAGTACCTTGTGCATTACCAGACTCTCACCTTCCACAAGATTCATTATTGGATTATCCTCCTCACTTTCAACATCACCCTTCTCTTCAACTTCTCAATCTATAATAACTTTCCCATGCTTGCCAATGTCTAAGCACTCAAATAATCTATGCCATTTTTTACTACTTTTGAAATGTAATCCACCAAAACCATAATATCCTTCCTATTTCCCTTTTGATAAGCTCTTCTCATCTTTCTCAAGGCCATTATAGTATTGCTTCTTACCAAATTCAAGTTTCTAGTGGGTCTAGCATCTTCACCTTTACGGGCTAGCTTAGAGATAAAATTATCTTTTTCCCTCAAGGCTAACTAGTAATCCTCATCCTTTGTACATGTCGTGTAGACCATCTCTCTTGGGCAGGCTATTCTTTATTACCATGCATTTTGCCTCTCATGGCCAAATACCCCGCCTTGTATCGACTATGAGAAACAAAGAAAGGAGATAACAAGGTGTATTTCACTGAATGTATTGCATTCACACCCCAAAAGAGTCTTTAACTCCATACCCACTAGTTGGGGAATACCCAGATCTCCGCTTAATATGAAATGCACAAATGAAATCTTATTTCAAACACACTTTTTAGGGTTTCTCCCTTCAACCTCTATGGAAACTCCCTTTTGGCCCTCTATAGGACCCTTTGACAAAAATTGACACCTTTCTCCTATAGACTTGAATTGAACTTCACAACATGGATTCGCAAATCCCTCACACCATGAAACTCCTTTCTCCTCCACCAATGGGGGTAATGAAGACGCCATGGACTCTTTGCCAACAAAAGGAGCTTTAAAATAATTTGTTAAAGTAATATGAGAATTCCACACTATACAGACTTATGTGGATGAAATATCTAGTGAAAGCAATGAACAAAGCAATCTAAATATCATGCTATGCATTTTGAGTGCACTCAATGTGACATTTAAAATAAAACAACACTTTCGGTGACAACTAATGGAAAATATAATTGATTCAGGTGCCTAGGTGCACGATGGGGACAACAATTCGATTGTATGAATTGAGTATTGTTATGGAGGAAGCATATTAATCATAAGCAAAGCAGGAAATACACTACACACAAAAGCATACAGACACCGAGACAATATGCAAGAATTCGAACCAACCTTTGTTACTTCATTATTGCTTTATTACTTGCTTGTATATTACAATAATGTACACACTTAAATAAAGTGTTGAGAATGCTTAGGTTGTCTTCCCGTTACGTTAAGTTACAAGAGAAGTTGGAATGGTTCCAGAAGTTCAACTGTTACAAACAACTGGAAGACAGAGAGACAATATGTCATAGTTCTTCGGTTGTCGGTGTTGATGATGCATGTCAATGTGCTGAATCTATTGAGGTGATGAATCTGTTGAGGTCAATGTTGAACATGTCGACTTCGTGTCAAAGTGTGGAACTTGTCAAAGTCGATGTTGAACCTGTCGACGTTGTCATCTGTTGTCTTCGACAAACAATGTCAACTGCTAGGTGGATCATAACTCATTCCTTAAGAAACAATGGTCCCCATTGTTTGCTCGTCTATATTGGAAACTTGTTGGTTAGTTCAGTGGCAGAGTACCATTTTCCTTGTGCTGGGAAATGCCTGACTTTAGCCACTTGAAACAAGGGAATTGTGTTCGTCCTTGTATAGTGTATTCTTCAGGTTCTGTTGTCTGCAAGTCATTCTGTTCCAATATTGGTACATGGTATGGTCGAAGTAGATCCACATTAAATGCTTGATGCAGACCCAGGCATGGAGGAATATCAAGTTGGGAAGCGTTTTCTTGTTCACAAGGGATCATATTTCACATCTTTAACGAAGGGATTACTTCACTGTCCTCAACCCAAAATGGACACCAAATTCTCAATATCAAATACGCTTACCGGGTTGGAGTCTTCATGTCGACAGACAAGTTTTGAAATAATATAAATCTGGAATAACTTGCTTGAAGTTTGGTGTTGAAAATGATTTCATTCATCAAGTTCATCCACACGAAGGATTCAATCTATCTCAATCACCACAAAAACATATTTACCAATTTTCCTCTCCTTGTCCTCAATCTGCAATTCGAACGGTCAATCTTATTCTCATTCTTTCAACTTCCTACAAAAAAAAACTATAACTTATCAAATGTTTTGTTAGACAAAAATATAAAATATAGACTATGCATCAAATTGCTTTCCAATGTCTAGTTCAATAGCGATTTAGCAAGGAATGTGCCCCAGAATCACCCTTCATAAAAATGTGTAAAAAATAAGCCCTTTCTTCACTAAAACATCAAATATAGCCCTCTATATAAAAGGGGTGTATGGAAGCAGCTTCAACAAGAGTTCTTCTCCACATTCTTTCTTTCAGGTCCTAGCGGTCTAGATTGAGCGAGATTTTCATTAGATTAGTTACGCAGATAGTTTCATTTCTTTATATTTTTATATCGGTTCTTTTCTTATCAATCAAATCTGAGTTATCCCCATTCTTTAATGGACGCAACCCGAAAGAAGAGCAGCCAATCTCAAGTCTGGTTTGGAAGTTTTCCCTCTCATCCCTGGAATGGAATTAGTTTGTTGGAGTTGTTCCTGTCCCTTGTAAGTCTTTTGCTAAGTCTGCAGATCTTGGAGGTTGCTCTAATAGTTCTAGTTTGATCCCTCCCCACGAGTGATAAATTGGGAAAACACTAAGGTATGGTCGATTCTCTCTATTATCATCGAGTGAACTCTATAAATGGAAGGAAGGGTGTTGGGTGCTTTAACAAATGAACCTGTCAGAGAGACAAAAAAAAGGAACATGTACCATCCCTTGGAGCAAGGGTTTCTAGGGCATATTTGGCTATTGGAGAATCTGGGTATTGAAGATTCAAGCTCAAGGGTGAAGGATATTCTATTATATATCATTGCCAGAATTTTCAGCTCATCATATCTTTGAGGTATGCCCTTTATTTATTTTGTTTGCGGTTAGTTTTATTTTCTTGCATGTTAAATCCTTAAGATACTACAAGTGCACGCAGGCTGCAATTTTCATTTCCAGCCTTGCATGCTCTCTCTACAATGATATTTCTTTCTGGGTATTTGTAATTTTGCTATGAGAAGAAGCGAGTGAGTGAGACTCAAAACATTAGCAAGAAGTAAGTGAGACTAAGAACATTAGCAAGAAGCAAGCCTTTGTAGATGGGTTCATTGGCCTAGAAAGAAAATTAATCGTATCCCTTCATAGAGAGAGTAACTAGACTAAAAGGACAATTAATTATAAGGTGAAAGGCATAGTCAATACTACGAGGTATCATGCAATTTTTCTTTAGAAGAAAATATCAAGATAACTAGAGCTCAACCCTATCCAAAATTGGAAAGATTTATATAAAAACTTCCAATCAAATCATAAGTCAATAAGTTCTTGAACAGGTGAGAATACAATTTACGGAAGACTGATTTATTTTCTACAATCAAACCATTTAAACACTATCAACAGAAATTACATGAACAAACCATCTATAAAGGATGAAACTATGTATTTGCGTAAGAAGAAAAATCATTTTATTCATTATTGTATATTTCTCTCCCATTTTCATCGATTATAGAGTTCCAACTATTCTTAAAAATTACTCTGCTTCTTCAATTATGCAAAAAAAAAAATGTCCTCTTCACATTTATAAACTTGGTTTGTCAAAGCCACCATTATTACTAAATTCATTCAATTACATTTTCAGCTCTAAAAGCTCTGGTGTGCTCCCCTGATATTGAGCTTTGGTTGTTGGCTTTGCTCCCGGAACCTAAATCTAAAAAACTATAGAGAAAATCCGTTACTGAAATATTAAATCAAAGGTTTAAAGTATCATTGTGAATGAAGACATGTCACTAGGTCAAGGAGAATAAATTTCCTGCCAATTGATAAAACTATTGCATAAAATCACCACCACCAGAAAATATTGCTACTATAGGTTGCCACGATACTTCATAAATAATAAAATATAAGTGCGGTCATGGTCATGCTTGCTTCTTCTCTTTCTCCTTTATCAGCTGAAATATTATGATCAAATAGACTACTAAATATGTCACATGAATTTATAACTTGTTCCTTGGGTTCTTGTATTAGTTAATCTAATGTGCAATATTATTTTTACATAATAGTTCGTAATAAAAAGCAAAGGAGGTCAACAAATTCATCTAAGTTGTAATCAGAGTAATATCATGGAACATAATAGATTATGCCACTTGACAATTTATCATTCCATTTGTTTTTTATTGAAATTGATCAACGCATGCAGATCTTTACTAACTAAATGGACTGAATGTTGTGGTGGCCATGATGTTGATTTTTTTTGTTAGATTGAATGGAGTGTTAAAAGGAGATCACTAAGTAGCATTGACTCTGCTCATGTATCAATTCCTTCAACATTAAAATTTAATGAAGAGAGGGAGTGGTATTTTTTCCTATCCTTTCTATTTTTTAAAGAAACCATGGTTGTTTTATTTTGAGTCAAAATTTAGAATCATATATATTTTTTATTTCTCTAGGCTCCAGCCACCCACGCACACACACGCAACACAAGCATATTTTGTTTTGTTGATTATCCATTAATGCTAACCAATGGATTTGAATTTTATTTTTCAAAAAAAGAAATGCACCTTTACTTCTGTGATTAATCAAGACTTTTCTTGAATCATTTAATCCTATATTCAGTGATCTCAGCTTGACTGCAAATTTCTTTATATGCATCTATGTTTAGCGTAAACATCTTGAGAAAACTGAAAACTACTTGAAATGATGGTAATGTTAATGTCAATGCTTCTCAAAATACTTCCTGTTTTTTTATTTCTTTCCTTTTTATGGACTCTTTCCTCTATTAATAAAATATTGTGAAGAAGTGAATTTTGTATTAGTGGATGTTAATGCTTAAATCAGGAGGAAGCATATTATATTCCTGTATATTTTATGCTGACATCATTCATTCCTAGTTGCATTGCACAACCATTCCTTCATGCTGTCAAAGGACAACATTTTTTGTAACACCCCGGTTTTGACCCCGTTTGCATTTAAATAATATGATGTAAATAATCACGGTGTGGAGCTCAAGGCAAAAGCCCCACCATCGATTTAGTGTTTATGTTTCGGCAATTAAAATTTAGGACGATGGTGTTTTTATGCTAGCTGAACGTTATAAGTTGGACATCATGTTAAATTTTCGATTTTAATTAAAATCCTATATCCAACTATGTCAATGCAACGAAATGAGATGGGGGCATGATTTTTCCTAAGGATAAGGGGGGGATTAGAAGAGTGGGCAGAAATTCGAAATGGGCAGAGCACCATTTTTGGAAAAACGTTTTTAAAATTTTTTTGGAAAGAAAACACAAAAAAACGCCTTCCTTTCCCTCATGCAGTCGCGTTTCACCTTCCCCTCACGATTTTGGACTGTGTTGAACATTTTGGGTAAGGGGGAAGATTCTAGCATTCATGCAGCGAGCGAAACTGCTCTGAGTCTTGATCCTTCACGAAGTTTCCTATTCTGTGAATTGTTTTCCTTTTTATGATCTCCCTGTCTGTTAGTCGTTTCCGGAACGCGAATACCCACAATACGATTTGTGTTTTTGAATTGAATGACCAACAAACGATTTCATTTTGGTAATTGCAGTAGTTAGTTTGGCTCAGGAAATGCTAAAAAATATAATTGATGTGTGTGTGTATTCCTTGGATTATGTTATGTTTTGTTAATCCCATAATTGAGATCGTTGTGTGTACATCCTAGTTTGACATCTGAACTGATTTGGGGAATGGAAATGGAATTCGGACTTGCTTGATAAACCTAGTGTGTGAAGGAACCTCACAGACCAATCTAGAGGGCTAGTTTTGTTCTTTCCATACCCTAAATAACACTGGAAGGGAAGGCATGGCCTGAGGGACTGCGTAGCGGAGAAGGGGATGCTTCCTTGTGTTGGGTGTGTAAATGTTTAGAAGTCAGGCTAGATCTGGTGTAGGTGTCCATAGCTCTGGGATTGAGCTCACTAGCTTAGCAGTCAGTCTTTCCACCTCCTTGGAAGCCTTATAAACCCAACTAGAAGGATGGCTTGGCTTTGTTGGTAGCCTGATAAACCCATATGTTGGCTTGGTTTTGTCTCATGTGAATTTTGGCTAAGTGTAAACCATTGTTTGTGTAAGCCTAATAAACCCAAATAGAAGGATGGCTTGGCTTGGCCGGTAGCCTTATAAACCCATCTATTGGCTTGGATGTGACTTGTATAAACTTTGGCTATGTGTAAATCACTGCCTGTGTAAGCCTGATAAACCCAACTGTGTTGGATTGGCTGAGTTTTATTGTATCCTTGGCTATGGGGAAGTCTGCTAGTGTTCCTTATTCAGTGGGAAATCATGCCTAGCTCGGGGGTGGCAGTGTTACTGAGAGATTGATGAGCACAATGGCCTATGGTTGGGTGGAACGTTGTAGCGACATAACTGGTTGTGGGACAAGCTTCTGATAAAGACAAGTATTTCTTGTGTTTCAATCCCTGCAACTGTACTTGTTTATAAATGAATATGAATATGATGAATGCTTGAATGAATGTGTTTGATGCAGATATATATTTCATGAATGATGTATATTTGTATCTAATTTTATTTCAATGAATTTTGTAAGTTGTTATGGAGCTAGATCGACCGGATTCGTGATGGCCTAAATGCTAAAAATCAGTTTTAGACTTATAAATTTTCATGAACAGATCGAATTTCCGTAGATTTCTCCTTCCGCAACTTCCTTTCCACAACCTACCCTTTATGTAGGATGTAGAAATGCACTTTGTAGAAGTTTGGACTCCACATTTTCCCTTCCACAACTTGCAGGATGCAGGATGCGGAATTGTCATTTGGTGAAATCTACTTTTCCGCAATTTGCGAGATGCGGAAATGCGCTTTGCAGAAGTTTGGACTCTGCACTTTCCCTTCCGCAATTCCCTTTCTGCAACTTGCGGGATGTGGAAATGTCATTAGGCAAAATCTGCTTTCTGCAATTTCCCTTCTGTAATTTGCAGGATGTGGGATGCGGAAATGAATTTGGTAAATTTTGATTTCCACAACTTCGATCTCCGCAACGACCATTCCACATGCGGAATGCGGCATGTAGGATGAGGGGTGTGAGAGTGAAATTTTTATATCCGCAAGTGAAGCTCTCCGCACTGTTGATTTTCTGCGGGATGATTCTCCATTGTTTGATCTCTCTGTGACTAGGGAAGATAAAGAGTTATACACGGTCTGGATCAGAATTTTAGCATGGAAAATTCTTGCTTGTGTAGATCCTAAAAAGAAAAAGAATTGGGAATCATCATACGAATGCAGAATCAGAGATAGGTAGCTCGCGTTCTCTGCTTCGAGGCGGGAGGGGACGTGACACTATTGCTCCCATCAGACAATCCTATGATGTGAACATAAATGGACAAAATATAAAAGAGTTGGACTCCCATACGATGCCAACATAAGCAAACATATATACAGAATGAACACATTACTAGTTTGAGCATAGGCTTAAAGATATCTAGAGACGGTAATGTGGCTTATTTGTCAAACATTTATTTATGAAGATTTGTTTCAAGAAAATGAAGTTATTAGGTTTTGACCTGCTCACTTTTTGAAGTGGTTGAAATATATATTTTTGTTTTGTTTCAGATATGAAGGTTTATCTGAAATGTTTCTCTCATGTCTTGTACCGAAGCTTTTACTCATAGCTGGAACAAATAGACTAGACAGGTTCTCTCTCTCACCCTTTATGTATTTCTCATTTCAGGTAGATAGTTTGGTTTCCAAAAATAACTGCTAACAGTGTATAATAGTTGGCCTTCATAATAATCATAATCTGATTTTAAGGTCACGGCTAGCTAGACACCATATTCATATATGAGATCCTCTTATTCTTGTTTGTGGGACAAGGAACCATCCTTTGTGCAACAATTTGACTGCTTTAAGTATATGGAGGTGTACATACCTATTGGAGGAGCAAGTTGGTATGTTGACTTGAACAACATCCGACTTAGTTGATCAGCTAACTAAGTCAGTTGGTTGACTAAACTAGAGATTAGGTCGGCCACCTAAGGTCGTGTCGGTTCACCGAACCTACATGTAGTTATTTTGTAACTGTTTTGTAATCATATATATTAGGCTGTTGACCCAGAAGAGAACTTGGTTCAGTTCTCTGTATTATATGGATCCATTCATGTTAATATAATCTGTTAATTCATCTACTTGTTCTTATCTCTTGTCTCTGTTATGTATGTATGTTTTTAGTATGTATTATTGGTAAACATGTGTGATCTGTGAGATTACAACATTGGTTTTGTTGCCAGTAGTACATGTCTGAGATGTATGCAAACAGATGATATCAGAACAGGAGATTAAGGACTGGTGGGAATGTAAAATTGCAAATTATTTGCAGAATTACGCACGGAGAAATAGATTAACGACCGCACAAGTAAAAGAAAGATTCTTTACGGAGACACGTGAGAAGTTTGTAGAATCCGTACCCCAACTGTTGAAGAAACTCCTTGATGAAAAAGCCGAAAGGAACTAAAGATCAACAGTTGCTAGAAAAACTGATCCGAGGGGGAAGAACAAACTTGTCGGAGTGGTTCGAAAAGATCGCCGACAAATTCTGCGAAGAGCAAGCAGTAGAAGACAGAACTTCGGTGGAAACCGTCAAGGAGAAATTTTACACAAACCTCATCGAGCAATTTCTGTGTTCCTTACCGACCTTGATGTTTAAGTTCCTGATCGAGAAGGGAGTGGGTCATATTGTCGAACCTCGTCCATCACTTCATGGACCGCCATTAAACCTTGACTGGGCAGAAAAGCAAAAGAGGTGGGAAAAATTCATTGCAGAAAGGGAGTGGGAATACTTCCTGAGCAAGTAGACTAAACTATCTGGGCTTTCTAAAGCGTCAGGTAGGCTATGGGGGGGTAGCTGGTCATATGTCGGGATAAAGTGGAGTGGATTCTAATCGACTAGAAGAACATACCAATCACTAGTAATGAGAAGTCGACCAAAAGGGGAAACAAGAAGATAGTATCACACAAAGGTATGTTGGACATTCAGAAAATAGAGAGGGAAGAGAGACAACAAAAGAGGGAAGAAAGAAGAGAAAGAGCCTTAGCGCTGCACAGAGGAATGAGTACTAGGGCGACCGACCAAGAAAGAAATCCGCCAGAGTCGGGTCATGACCGACAAGAAGAAGGCGTGAAAGAAGAGGCATCCCCTACGGAAGAAGAATTGTGGATAGAGCAGCTAGAAGCTCTCCAATTAAGAGCTCCCCAAGAAGGAAAAACTCTATCTCCGTTGAATCCGCATACCCGGATACAAACTATTGTCGAAGAGGACCTTCGACTAGGATCTGGTGACTTTGGTATATGGATTCGACTAGACGACAAGACATACACTGAAAGACACCTCATTATCCGTCGACCAGAAGAAGGAAATTGGGCTACCTTTCAAGCGGTACCCTCCAACCGAAGTATCCACTTACTTTTACCAACACATGAAGGAGCACCCCTCCTGCCAAATACAGCTTTGGAGGACACATAACATTCAGAACTTGCAGAAATATAGTTGCAGTGGGACATCGACAGAATAAGTCAACACTAACCGACTGTTGGTCGAAGACGAATCGACAACCAAAACAAACGACGGGAATGAGAGTTTCGTTGACCATAGTTCCGTAGAGACGAATAAGCCAATAACACCACTACCCCCACCTCTGCCACCTTCCGACAGTGACAGTGATTTCGACATGGGTCACGGGTCAGCACACATTCCTCTATATGAGGGGGATGAGGACCCCAGATGACACTGGTTCATCTGTGACTCGACTTGGGAGGCTAACCAAGTTACGGATGAAGACAGGCAGATGGCACAGTTCTCTAGTTCCTTGAGGAAAAGGGCATTAACTTGGTATATGACATTTTCTAAAAGACAACCTCGAGCAACCAAAGTCGAGATCAAAGCGCAATTTCTATCATTTTTCAAAACTCTAGATGCAAAACATCTGGCAGGGAAGAAACTAAAAACAACATTGCAGAAGCCAGGAGAAACTGTCCGCGATTATGATAAGCGATGGAAATACCTTCTTAGCCAACTGGACTATGTTATAGATGAACAATATTAATCCAGTGGTTTCTTGCAGGTTTATCTCAAAAAATTCGTCGACACATAAGTCTGGAAATATTCAAGTCTTACGAAGATGCGCTTACAAAAGCTCTCCAAGTGGAAATGGATGAGGACATACCAGCATACTCCACTGATCACAGACTAGAAGAACAACTTGAGATCGTGCAGAAGTCATTAAAAGAATTAAAACTCAAAAGTCAGGATATCTGGTGCATGAAGTGCTCGACGACCAGACATTCAAAAGACAACTGTCGACAGGAAATCAGCCGACAGGACGTTCGATTCATGCAGACAAAATGTTTTTGCAACATCTGCTAAGAGCATGGGGACCACTTGACAAAATATTTCCCGTTCAACATGAAGAATGGCAAGGCATCTTGGTGTGCAATCTGCGAAACTAAAAATCATAACACAACCGACTGCCATCTGAACCTAAAGAACCAACAAAATTATCATGTAGTCTACCAGACCATTGCAGTTGCACAAAATAATGAGAAAAACAACTTACCAAATGATCAGAACAATCAGAGATATGAAGGTCAAAGATATGAGTGCCGGTATGACAATCGACGTGGAGGCTATGGAGGTCAAGGTCGATCCTCTGGAAATCGAGACAACCGACCACGTCGACCCATCCAATGCTTTACATGTTATAAGGAGGGACATCGGTATGCAGACTATCCATATAAAGACAGAACTGACCTCAAATTTTGTAGTCATTATGGAGTAGGGGATCACTCACTAGAGGATTGCCCTACCATGCAGGAAAAAATAAATAAAAAGAAAAATGTTAATGTCTTGTCGTGTGTGCAAAAAAATGATGTAATAAACACAAAGAATTTGCATATTGTAACTCGACAAGGGACAAAAATAGGTAGTGATAACCTAAGAATCAACAAAATAAAAGAGAAGAATGTCTACCCTAATCCACTTAAAGAAAAACAAACATATAAAGAGGCAATAAATGTATTCAAAGAATTTACGTGACATGAAGAGGCTAATGACAATCGACATAACACAATAAAATAATTAATACAGCTCATACAAAAAGACAACTCAGTATCCCAGTTCATCGATTTGCTATGTGAAATAAAACACAACAACATCAAAAAATAAACAAAGAATATCTGCAGTTTAAATCAAAAAGATAAAAGTGATGCTGACCCACTTGTCGACCTGAAAATTGAAGGATACCATGTCCGACAAGTAGTGCTCGACTTTGGATCACAAGTAAACATCATGACTCGTGACACTTGGGAATAAATAGGCAGACCTTGACTATATGAGTCAGGAACATGTTTCAAACTAGCCGACCAGGGCCTAATTGAACCTATTGGAGTCTGGAAAAACGTTGATACAACGATAAAAGGAATATCGACCAAAGTCGACTTCGAAATCATTAACCCTAAGGAAGGATCTAGTTCATTCCCAGTGTTAGTAGGTCGACCTTGAGGTAGAAAGATGAAAGCATCAATATCCCTGGACAAAGAGAGAATCAAATTAAAAGGAAATGGACAAAAGGTCATTGTACCTATTCATCCATCCCAAGGAGAACCATTGATAGAACCTATCGACAAAGAAGTTGATATCCGACAACTCTACCAGATACAGAATAACGAAGATTACATAGAACCTAACACATATGGTGAACTTTACTTAGGAAATCAAGACTTAGTCGGTTATAATTGAGACGCATAATTATATGATTGGGAAGTCGAGAACTACGAAACACAAGCAAGAGGGTGATAGACTATTCAAAAAGTACAAAAAAGCCCACCCAACAGTGCTTCATAGTGTCCATTGTTCCAAAAATCTTTGAGAAGAAAATTAGGGAATACCCTACTTTAAAACCTACCAATGTAAATACTACATAAGTACCAAGATATAAGGAAAGAGAATCACCAGTCATGCACATAGAACAAGTTTCCAAAAATATTGGTGAACATGGTCGACTACAAAGTTTAGTCGAAACTTTTACAGGACAAGCTGCTAGATGGTGGGATACCCATCAGACAAGAATGCAGACCTGGACAACAGCTTCAACTTACTTTGTAGAAAGATTTGGAGGAAAGAAGTGAACCAAGCAGGCTCAGATACATATATTCATTCAAGGATAGAATCCAGAATATCATATTAAGACATGTGAAAAAAAATGGAGAAGACTTGGATACAAAGATGAACAAACATGGCCACACCTGTTTCCATCAACTCTCTCCGACTTACCAAACAAATGGTATAAAATGGAAGAAGCTGGAGGTGAAAAATTCTTATGGCATGAAATCAGAGAAAATTTCATTAAAGATTTCAACTTTATCCCACAAAATGAAAAGTTGGTCGAAACAACAAAACAGATTAAAGAATTTATACAACCAACCGAAAATAAACCCTTAAAAGATAACCGATAGACAAGGAACTGTAACAATATACAAACCGAGACAATACCACAGTCGACAAGACTACAGTTAGAAAATGAAAATACAGAAGGGAAAAGTTTTAGATGGAAATCAAACCATGTCGAAATGACCAAACCTATTCGTACAATATTCAAAGTTGAAACAACCGACAAGGAGGAAACCGACCGAATGTTTGCAACCAACTTCCCTGCCACATTCTCCCAGTTTAAAGAAGGAATCCGACCAATCAATGAAGCCAAAGCACTAGAATGGCTAAATGTTAAAGTCAAAACCAGAGAAGTCGACATCTCAAATGATGACCGACCAAAAATGACCAAGATTGGAGACTACTGGAATGAAGAATAGACAACAAAAGTAGTGAACCTATTAAAAGAGTTCCAAGATGTATTTTCCAGAGATTATAAAGACCTCAAAGGCTTAGTTCATGAAATGGGTGAAATGAAAATCGACACTAAACCTGATGTTCGACTTGTGAAGAAAAGGCCATATAAGCTAGCTCACAAATACAAAGAGATAGTCAAAAAGGAAATTGATAACATGCTTGCAGCAAGCATCATCTACCCTATTGACCAATCAGAATGGGCAAGTCCAATGGTAGTCCAACCTAAGAAACATGATCTGACCAAACTAAGAATTTGTGTCGACTTCAGAGAACTAAATAAAGTCACACTGACAGACCCATTTCCAACTCCTTATGCAGATGAAATCTTAAACGAGGTTGTAGGACATGAATGCTACTCATTTACAGATGGATTCTCAGGCTATAACCAAGTGCTAATAGCCAAAGAGGCTTATAAAAAAAAACAACAATTGTATATGAATTTGGCTCATTTGCATAGAAGGTTACGCCTTTTGGATTAAAAAATGCACCTGCAGTATTTTCTAGAATTGTTGTCAAAACATTTCAAGAATATATTTACAAAACCATGGCAGTATACTTTGATGATTGGACAATATACTCCATGTTAAAAGATCATTGCAAGTGGCTAAGACTTATGTTGGAAAGATGTCGACAAATCCAGTTAGCCCTAAATATCAAGAAGTGTATATTTGTCACCCCCATAGGGATATTGCTAGGGCACATTGTCTGTAAGGAAGGTATTAAAGTTGACTTTGCAAAAATCAAAATTATCCTCGACTTAAAATCACCAGTGAACTCAAAACAAGTCAGGGTGTTACTTGGCCACACAGGCTATTACAAAAAATTCATAAGATATTATTCATATATGACCTATCCACTCGAAGAACTATTAAGGGAAGATAAAGAGTTCAACTAGACAGAGGAATGCCATATATCATTTGAAAAATTAAAAAGAAAACTAGTCAAAGCACCAATCCTAAGGTTTCCAAACTGGTCGATCAAATTCCATGTTCATATTGATGCATCAGGCCTAGCAATAGGAGCAATCTTAACTCAACCAAGAGATGATGGAATGGATTATCCTATAGTTTACAGTAGCAAAAAATTAAACAAAGCTGAAAGAAATTATTCGACAACAGAAAGAGAAGCATTAGGAATGGTCTTTGCATTACAAAAATATCGACATCATCTTCTAGCTAACCCATTTATATTCTATACAGACCATCAGACACTTAAATATCTCGTTAATAAACCACTACACCATGGAAGAATCTGCTGATGGCTACTTCTCTTTCAAGAATTTGAATTCGAAGTTGTTGTCAAACCAGGTAATTTAAATGTCGGTCCTGACCATTTATCCTGAATCGACACAGGAGAGGAGCCAACAGGATTCAAAGATGACTTACCAGATGCACATCTATTTCGAATAGAAGTAGTCCCAGCAGAGTTAGAGGAAATAGCCCAGTTTTTAGAAGGTGGACAAGCACCAAAAGGTATGAGTACAAAGAAGAAACAGATATTAGCTATGAAGGCTGCACCATACAGTCTTATAAATGGATTTCTTTACAAGATGGGATTAGATGACATCCTCAGAAGGTGTGTACTGGAACATGAAAGAGACAACATTATGCATGAAGCACATTATGGACCTGCAGGAGGACATTTCCAAGCAGACACAACTGCAAAGAAAATCCAACAGTCAGGATTATGGTGGTCGACACTTTACAAAGATTGCAAAAATTTGTAAGTCAATGTGACAGATGTCAACGACTAGGTCGACCCCTGCCTAGCACAGAAATGCCTTTGATATCAGTAAACAAAAGTTTGACATTTGAAATTTGGCCCATAGACTTCATAGGACCATTTCCTATACCAGCAAAAAGGACAGGCGCGAAGTATATCATAACTGCAGTCGAATATGTAACCAAATGGGCATAGGCAGAACCAGTTGACACATGTTCCAATGAGATAGCTGCTAAATTCATCTATGAGAATATCATTACCAAATTTGGATGTCCGCTAACCTTAATCAGTGATTAGGGAACACACTTATCAATAAAACTATCAAAACCCTAACTGACCAATTCCAAATCGACCATCGTCGAAGTATAGCATACCATCCTCAGCCGAATGGAGCAATTGAAGCATTTAATAAAACATTAACAAAAGGACTAACCAAAATATGTAATGCTGATAAGGATTACTCGGATGAGAAAATACCTGCAGTATTATGGGCATACAGAACAACATATAAACGCTCGACCAACCAAACCCCCTTTCGACTAGTCTATGGACAAGAAGCAGTAGTTCCATTACACTTCCGACAACAGACACCTATTATTGCATAGATCCTACATGTCGATGTCGAACAAGGAAGAAAGGACCGACTACTACAACTGAGTAAACTAGAAGAACACCGACTACTCACGATGCAACATTAAGAAATTCAGAAACAACAACAAAAAGCATGGCATGACAGAAACATCAAAAACAAAAACTTGTCGATAGGAGACCTTGCTTTACTATACTATAGTCGAGTAAAAGGAAAACCTCAAAAGTTACATACAGAGTGGATGGGACCCTATGTTGTCGAAGAGATACATACCAATGGATCAGTCCGACTAAGGACGTTACAAGGCATAATATTTCGGAAACTCGTTAATGGAGCCCGACTAAAACGCTAAAAAAAAATTAAAAAATCATATAACGACCATAACGGTTAATCAAAAACTATAAAAATATAAAAACCCAAAAAGCAAAATAATATCGTACATGTAGAAAACTATGACAGGAAATCACCACTTCGACAACTAACATCATGCCCATCGACATAACCCCATCGACCATTTTCATAACCGACATCGATCGACGACCTTGATAGTCCCATTGCGCATTCATGACCTCGAGCACCGAAAGCAATTCGCCATTAACGCACACTCAAGTGTTCCAACTGGAACATCACATCCGCCATTAATACACTCATCGATGAAAACATCCAAAGCGTCCCCTATAAATACTGGACCGCCGAAGGATCATTCACCGCAATTCATACAGAGAGAGCATCAGAGCATTCAGACGATTGAAAGGCGAGAATACCTTAGTGAAATCAACCACCAAACCGACAAGATGGCACCCAAACAGACTAGAGCCTCAGCCAAAGCCAGGGAATTACAGACTGCATAAACACCTTTAGTAGGAGGCTAAAGAACATTAAGAATGCTAAGGTGCGGGAAGGCTCATGGAAAAAACTATGGACCGAGATGCAAGAATGGGCTTATGTCGACAAGAAGCCTACTCAAGCTATAGAGAAAATAAAATACAGTACCATCTTCAGCTATGTCAATGCACCGCTCATGGCTAGTTTCGGTGGCACAAAAGAAACAGCCGTCAAGTTTATCATAAGTCGGTACCACAATAGCCGATTTTACTTCAACCAACCAGTCGACATCTCTAGGGAAGTCATCTCTAAGCTAATAGGACTTTCAAGCAAAGGAGACCCAGTACCAGTCGGTATTAAAGAGGGACTAGTCGAAGAAGTAATCGGGTCAGCTTTGGGAAAAAATGTGAAGGGGTTGATGATTAGTCAAATCACAGCCCAAACGCCACAGATTGTGCCCAAAATAATAGCCATCACACTCACCCTGGCAGGTCGAGGTAGCGACCTCAAATTAGACATGTTAGAGGCTGTCGACACCATTGCAACAAATGGAAAGATATACAGATGGGCTGAATATGTCGCCAACATGGTCAAGACCATATGTGAAAGATGTCAAGAGACGGGAGGAATCATCAGGTTCCCATCCCTCATACTATGGATAGTCATGTACCATATTTGTCCCGAAGGAAACCAAATTTTTCAAGAATCGACAAGGTTCCACATGTGGAGATTCAAACCATTCGCCCAGAAACGAACCTTGAAGGAACTTGAAAACGGAAAAGTGCTATTGGAGAACTGGCTCCAATAGCTAAATGTCCGCACGACTAGATGGAGGGTGCCTCAAAACATCCGAAGAAGTCTACCAAAAAAGTCCCACATCCAACTAGAGCTCGACCATACTTCGATGTGGTACATGCAGGACGTTAAATACAATGCAAAGGCCCTTGATTATTATCCATCAGTTGAATAGATCTTTCAGGAACTGTCTCGACAAGCTAGGACAAAAATACAAATTCCAGTGAAGGCCAAGGAAATCGACTTCTCAATTGAGGAGTCGTTAACATTTCAGGAGAAAGAAGAGGATTATGAGCTGAACCTCTACATCAATACCTTTATATCGGAGGAGACACCGGTCGAACACACTAGCTGACTTCAAATAATCATCAAACCTCCAACAGCACAGAGGGTAGAACCACAGACAGAAGAAACATAGGCAGAGTAGCAGGTAATCACTCCGGCTGCAGAAAGTCTCATCCTAAACCAGGAGCCAAGGGGAGAGACAGAACCAAAAAACCCAGAATATGCTATCACAAAAGGCATTATAAGAAAATTGTCGAAAGAGATAGCAACTTCAAGAAAGAGGATAAGAACACAACAATGACAACAAGGAAAAGGTAAGTGCAAGATTATCATTGCAGAATCATCAGACGAGGAGGAGGAACTGGGAGCTACGGCCATCGACATACTAGAAGATGCAGCAGCAAATAAAGTGCCGGTGGAAACCCAGTTCCAAAGATTTGTCGAGGCAGGAGCACTACCAGGTCGACCAAAGAAAGCCAAGATCACCCACACGTCGACACCTGAAAACATTGTAGATATTGTGTCTACGCCTCCACCTCCATCCCCGACAGAAGTAAGAGAGGAGAAAATATCAGAACAACATTTGATAAGCCCACTCGACTTGTGTAAAAGTGCTATGTTGGAAGCTGTGAAAGAGAAGTTCGATAGGGACAGAGACCTCCAGGATTACATAGAAAAATTGCCTGCAATCTTTACCCAGGTGTAGAAGCTCTCTACAAAATCACCTCTCTTCGAAGTCGGTGGGTACCCACTACCAGTCCCCCAAACTGGCCAAATACCCCACAAACCAAATATCTTTACAACTATCACTTTGACTTTTGAGAGAAATCCAGACAAGGAAGCTGAAGTTGTCGGACATCGGACCTCGACTATTACTCCGACTGTACCAGAACCCCACCTACCAGCCACTGAACCGACCAGAGGAGAATAAGAAGAGAATATCGACAATATAAATCAAGAAATCAACCAACTCTTCTTTGATTTGGATTCACCTCCTCAGATCGATAATCCACTTCTTGACCTCACTTCCACCAACCCAATCAACCCCTACCATTCACCAACTCCATCACCACCACCACCACCACCCCCCAACTCAGAACAAACCCCACCACAACCATAAGCACCAACTGCATCCACTTCTACACCCCCTGCATCTAACCAACCAGAGGCAGCATTCATCCCACCTCCCCAAACAAAGAAACCATCAACCACTACTATACCACAAACCGAAAATCCCGACTCAACTTTTGCAGGTACACAGGTGCCGACACAAACAGAAACAGAAAAGCATAAGAAGAAGAAGGAGAAATAGAAGAAGGAGCATCATGGACAACCATCAAAGGTCCATATCAAATTGAAAGATGCAACCACACACCCTAGCAGTCGAAGCAAAGACAAGGAGCTAGCAGAGACGTAAGGAACTCGACAACAAGGATGAAGAACAAGTTGAGTTCCTCAACAAATGCAAAAACCTTGCACAATCAGTAATGTCAGGACCAATAGAGGTCGACACCGACAAACCGCTCGAAAGAGCTTATCAGCTATTTGAAAGCATGGTGTCGGCACTCCAAGCACAGATTTAGGAAACAAAGGAGGAGCAGAAAGAAGAAATCATCTAACTGTTGATGGCACATCACACCGCCTTTTCTGAAGCCTACAAAGTGTTACAAGATCACATGGAAGAGTCTGTTATCACGGAAGAAATACTACGAGACTAGCCTGCTTACTATGGGCAAGTCTATCAACAAACCAGACAGACCCGACAAGAGATCCAAGCGCTTGAGAAGAGGAAGACCACTGATACAGCAATTAGAAGCACAATTGAAGATAAAATAGTGTTGGAGACAACTAAATTGCAGAAACTCGAGCGGGAATCTCATCAGTGGGTGCACCAAGCTATCCCCAACTTGGAAAAAGTCGACATCATCTGCCCGCAGATGAAACGACTTATAAAGACTACAGAGGAGAAGGACCAGTTTATGGGTCTCGACATGGAGAGAATAGCTAAAATCTCCATTTCAGAGAAGATGTTGATCTTATCAAGTCTGACTACACTCACCATCAACATCCAAAAAATATTGCAAAGTTGGACAGATTTCCAACATCACCTAGTAGTGACAGCCCCAGTAATTGTCGAAGTCTGTGTACAAAAGAGACCGACCATCATACTTCACAGTCCATGAAGACCAAGCACATCATAATGACTACTAAGATAGACAGCGAAATTTTAGTACCTTCCTGTTTCTTTGGGACAAAGAAATGTTTTTGTTCGTGGGGGAGATGTTGGAGGAGCAAGTCAGTATGCCGACTTGAACGACAGCCGACTTAGTCGATCAGCTAACTAAGTCGGTCGACTGACTAAACTAGAGATTAGGTCGGCCACCTAAGGTCATGTCGGTTCACTGAACAGACAGGTAGTTATTTTGTAACTGTTTTGTAATCATATATATTAGGCTGTTGAGCCATAAGAGAACTCGGTTCAGTTCTCTGTATTGTATGGACCCATTCATGTTATTATAATCTGTTAATTCATCTACTTGTTCTTATCTCTTGTCTCTGTTATGTATGTATGTTTTTAGTATGTATTATTGGTAACCTTATGTGATATGTGAGATTACAACAATACCCTACCCATCATAATCTAATATCTCATATTTATTCATGAAAGTTTATTTCATTTTCCTCGCTCATTTGGATCTCAATCTCTCTATATGGATGAATCAATTTGAGAAAGAAATATTGTCAAAATAGTAATGTTCTTTTCTCAAGAAATCCCTATGAGTAAAAGCAAGAACTATGACATCGAAACATCTTCACGAGTACTTAATATATGCATTAAATCATTCAAAGCTTGAAGTTTCTCGTCCATAATCCCTCTATGGGATTATGGATGGTAAGTAGAGGGATTATGGATGGTAAGAAAAAATCTGATTAAGTTCCCTGAAGATACACATTCTCTTAGATATGCCGCAAAAAACCATTCTGTAGATATGAAGAGGTCTATAATTGGGGTTTTAACATCATGGACTACATATTGTAGGAAGAGTTGTTGTCATTTAGAAGAGAATTCCTCATATAGGAAAGGCACCTTACAAAAGCAAGATAAGATAACATAATTTTATTAATGTTCATGAGTGACCAAGAATACGTCCATGCAATTAAAGAATAAAATCCATAACATTATTGTGGGATTGCCACGTCTATTCCTAAGTACCAAAGAAAAGAGATTCAAAGGAAGAAAATAAAGTCATGAGAATGAAGGGATATACCAAGAAGGTAGACCCTAGCAAAGAGAAAGACACTGCATTGTACTTGAGGTAGAACTAAATGTAGAGGTGAAAGAGAACATCCTTTCCATCATTAGTAACTGTGAAATTACCAAAGAGATGCTTGATAATGTCCTCTAGGGATTTGCTTGCACTAAGGAGACTCGACAAGGTAAGGCTAGGAGGGGCCTGGGAAATATTAATTAAAAGTATTCTAACATCTGTGGCTGAAGAGATCCACCTAGTAATTGGTATTTGATTACTTGATCTGAAAGATGAATTTTTCTTGTGCCTAAACAAACTGGAGCAAGTATTTCTTTGTGATCTTGTGCAAGTTGGTTGTCGCCATATAAGATAAGATAAGATCAAATAATTTTAATAATGTCCAACAAATGACCACAAAATTAGGTCAATGGGACTAAAATGATTCAATCAGTATAAGTGCAATGATGAGTGCAAACACAACTCCTAGAAAGTGTTGGAACTAAATCTATAATAAAAATAAAATAAAGTAAGAAAGATACTAGCAGTAGCACAACCTTCTAAAACATGCATGGACTGGGGGAAGCACACCATCTCAATGTCCTATTGTTCTCTGTACCCTTGGCTAGGGGAAGCACACTATCTCAATGTCCTATTGTTCTCTGTACCCTTGGCTGAGGTTTTTGCATTATACTCATATGCTTCAACCATAAGATAGGGATGAAAAGATTGGTACAACCATAAGTATCCAACCATGTTTTGTTGATTTGAAAGAGCTTCCTACAAATGGGACTTTTTGCCAGTGTGCTATGACTGAGCTTCTGCATGCAGATGAGTTTTCTATTCACATTGATTACCATGGAGAGAAACAATAGAGTTTCAAATCCTTCTTAGAGTTGCATCTCATAGTAGTGTAAAGTCCCACTTCTTCACACAAAGAATACTTTTGCGACATGGAAGATGCACTCCCAACCCTCAGTGATATCAATGAAGCTTCAGTGTAGTCTATAGGCAGGATTGCATATTTTTGGAAGGACCAGGTGTCTACCTTTATTTCAAAGGTGCGAGATTTTAGTTTGCATCTCCATTCATATTTAGAAGGTTTTAAGTGCTATCCAATTTCCATCTATAGTTGACAACACCCTCACTTTGGGTAATTCATCCTGGAACTCAGCGAAAGATCCTGTGCTTCCAAGGTAATGATTGGATGGTTACACTAGAAATGTGATTTCACCTAACCCTCTATCTCTTTCATAAGTTAGCGTAGGGTATGTGTGCTTGTGAATAAGTTCATTTATTTAACATTAGCAGGCAGTTGATTTTTGGCACGGTTTGGTAATAATTTGAGTTTTTTAGTAGTTATATGTGTATTGTTTTTCTTACTAGGTATGTCCAAGTTCAATGATTTAGTGTGATATTTGTAATGCCGTCAGAGCTTGATCTAGCTACAAGTGTGGTTTGGAAAATGTTACCATAGATGTCTGAGGATCTTGGCATTCCACAGGGGATTGTTGTCCCCATGTGGGGCCATTGTTAAAACTTAACAAACAATCTGCCCCAGGAATATTTGTTGATATGTAGAGACAGTAATGTGGCTTATTTGTCAAACATTTATTTATGAATATTTGTTTCAAAAAAATGAAGTTATTAGGTTTTGACCTACTCACTTTTTGAAGTGGTTGACATAGATATTTTTGTTTTGTTTCAAGTATGAAGGTTTATCTGAAATGTTTCTATCGTGTCTTGTACCAAAGATTTTACTCTTAGATGGAATGGGCAGACTAGACAGGTTCTCTCTCTCACCCTGTATTTATTTCTCATTTCGAGTAGATAGTTTGGTTTCCAGAAATAATAGAAATAACTGCTAATAGTGTATAATAGTTGGCCTTCATAATAATACTAATCTAATTTTAAGGTCACAGCTAGTTAGACGCCAGATTCATGTATGAGACCCTCTTTTTCTTGTTTGTGGGACAAGGAACCCTCCTATGTGTAGCAATTTGTCTGCTTTAAGTATATGGAGGTGTACATACCCTACCCATCATAATCTAATATCCTGTATTTATTCATGAAAGTTTATTTCCTTTTCCTCGCTTATTTGGATCTCAATCTCTTTAGATGGATGAATCAATTTGAGAAAGGAATACTGTCAAAATAGTAATGTTATTTTCTCAAGAAATCCCTATGAGTTAAAGGAAGAACTATGACCTCGAAACATCTTCATGAGTACTTAATATATGCATTAAAACATTCAAAGCTTGAAGTTTCTTGTCTAGAATCCCTCTATGGGATTATGGATGGTAAGAAAAAATCTGATTAAGTTCCCTTGAGATACACATTCTCTTAGATATGCCACAAAAAACCATTCTGTAGATATGAAGAGGTCTGTAATTGGGGTTTTCATATCATGGACTACATATTGTAGGAAGAGTTGTTGTCTTTTAGAAGAGAAATTCTCATAAGTAAGGCACCTTATGGAAGCAAGATAAGATAATTTATTAATGACCATGAGTGACCAAGAATACGTCAATGCAATTAAAGAATAAAAGCCATAACAATATTGTGAGACTGCCGCATCTATTCCTAAGTACCAAAGAAAAGAGATTCAAAGGAAGAAAATAAAGTCATGAGAATGAAGGGATATACCAAGAAGGTAGACCCTAGCAGAGAGAAAGACACTGTCTCATTGTCCTATTGTTCTCTATACCAGGTGAGTTGTCTGTTAACATTGATTACCGTGGAGAGAAACAATAGAGTTTCAAATCCTTCCTAGAGCTGCATCTCATAGTAGTGTACAATCCCACTTCTTCACACAAAGAATACTTCGGTGGCATGGAAGATGTACTCCGAATCCTTAGTGATCTCAATGAAGCTTCAGTGTAGTCTGTATATAGGAGTGCATATTTTTGGAAGGATCATGTGTTTTACTTTATTTCAAAGGTGTGGGGTTTGAGTTTGCATCTCCTTTAAGATATAGAAGGTTTGAAGTGCTATCCCATTTCCATATACAATTGACAACATCCTCACTTTGGATAATTCATCCTGGAACTCAGCGGAAGATCTTGTGATTCCAAGGCAATGGTTGGATGGTTACAATGAAATGTGATTTCACCTAACCCTCCATCTTTTGCATAAGTTAGGGTAGGGTATGTGTGCTTGTGATTAAGTTCATTTATTTAACATTAGCAGGTAGTTGATTTTTGGCACGGTTTGGTAATAGTTTGAGTTTTTTAGTAGTTATATGTGTATTGTTTTTTTACTAAGTATGCCCAAGTTTAATGCTATAGTGTGATATTTGTAATGCTGCCAGAACCTGATTTAGCTACAAGTGTAGTTTGGAAAATGTTACTAGATATGTTTGAGGATCTTGGCATTCCATAGGGGATTGTTGTCCCCATGTGGGGCCATTGTCAAAACTTAATAAACAATCGGCCCGAGGAATATTTGCTGATATGCAGAGAATGCACAGGAAAAGTAATGAAGCCTTTGGAGAATCAATCTAAGAATTTTGAACCTGATATTCATTCAAAATTTAGTTTGGGGATGACTCGAGATTGTTTGGGGTGAATTTTTAAATTCTTTAAACCAGTACCTAGGTAAATGTTTCAAATGTGAGATTTACTCTAACTCGAATCATTTAACTAATATTTGCAGCGAAAACAAAAACTAAGAAAACATATCCAAACACAAACACGGTGTTTTTTCTGCTCTTCAAATAAGTTCATCATTCAAATAACTTCAGAACTTACAAGAAGTGTCGAACTCAAAAAAATGGCTCACTAAAATATTACAGTCAAATTGCAAACTTGGTAAATTTCTAGAACTTGGAAATTTGCCTGAATTCACCTCTCTTAAAAGGACTTATGGTCTCTATGATCTGCATGACTGTATGGCCATTTAGTAGAGCCTTCTGTGTGACCTGTTGAAACCCGCATGTGCAAACTGCTATTGTTGTCCATAGGTTGTACAGAATCATACGACATCCCTGCTGTACGGATCTGCTGGTATGGCTTCCATGCTGGGTGGCTTCTCCTTGTTCTCTTCTCTTAGGCTTTGCACATGCATTAAGACGAGCCCCTCTAAAGCACGTTTTAGTATGACATCAGTGTAACTCAAATCCCTGTTTCACGCACATGAAATTTGAAGATCCATAGCTCCATGTTAGCCAATGAGGTACAACTCTGTAAATACCTTAACCTCAAAATTTGAATTTTAAACTGTGTTTCAAGTTCATTGGATAATAAGTTTGAAATTACATGGTTGTCAGTAATTTAAAGTAGTTACCATATTTTCTATCAGATAACTTCCCACGACCTCCGACGAGCTACCGCTGCACCAAGTTTCAAAGGGAATCCCTCCTTGTGACGCTTAAGCGGGCTTCAAGCCCGCTATTAGCATGCTTTACAACTCCATGTGCGCAATCTATCTCTGTTGTTCTTTTCTCCTCTCCAATGGATGAGAATAAAAATTCATTCTCTCATCTTCTCTTACTCGCAAAAACTCATGAATTATTAATGCGTCTTGTTTATTTCTTGCTTCCATTTTATAATTTTGAGTTGGGCCAAATCCCTAATCTCAATGGTCAATATTAAATATAATCTTGACATAAGATCTATGTTGCATGGGAGTGCCCCCACCCCCTCGCTTTTTCTCCCGAAGCTTGCTCCCAAAACACCTAGTTTTGGGGGCACGCTCCCAAGGCGCTCCCTTCCTTTCCTATACTAAAACCTCCTATACTAGGTTGATCATTTCATGACAATGTTATGGTACCTCCCTCTTTTGGCAAGATCCTACAAAAGTTTTTTTGATTGATCATTTGATGATAATGTTATAAGTTATAACTATTAGATTATTGATGTTATAATATTGAGAATTTGGTATGTTTGGTGGGTCAACCTAAACAAGAGTCAAACCGATCTGGTCTGGGTTGGACCAACTTGTTCCTGTAGTGGGTTGGTAGAGTTGGCAAGTCCCGCTACTAGGTTATATACACAATCCTATACTATTGAACATGTTCCAGTTGTCAATAAGCAGTGAATCCTTAACCACATTATCTATAGACATTTGCATATTGTTGAGGTCAAAAGCAAAGTTTTCCAATTCTCTTAGAAATTTATTTCTTCCCTGGAGTGAATAACTTAAAGCTACAGATCTTCCTATGGCATGTCATATCCTTCTGCGTGTGAGAAGAGGTCGTGGATTCATCCAACATTATTCTTATGCTCGACATTATTGTACACCATCTATAGACCACTCTCCGCCAAGGTCTCATCGCCTCAGTGAAAGGAATATTCCTGAAAGGGATGAGTTTATACGCATTCATGTGTATCCCCCTGAAGCTTCCATTTCTAGCTTCTTTGTTTCTTTATGTTAGAAACAGTAAGATCACTGCCATCTAGTATTCCTTTGACATGGAAGGTTTTGCATTCATATTTAAATGGATGTTTTTCATAGTCCTTAGGTACAATGACTATAAAGTAGAGTCCTATGCCCTATCATGATTGTAGTTTGTTAAGTATATCTGATTTTATTCACTCTCCCAGTGTTTCAAATCATGCATGGTTTTCCAAAGAAAAAGATAAAAAGATAGCCTCATCCTATACTCTATGGCCCCATGAATATGCTTATATCCAATGTTGTTGGGGATCAAGTATATCTCCTAGTGCAAGCACTGCAACATCACCCTGGGAAGCGAATAAACGTTATGATTGGCATCACAATATATCCTAACCATTTGTCCTTGTGGATACTCATTAGCTTGATGGAAGAAGGAACTTTGCTCATCCCATGGTGGATAGGATCCATGTGAAGCACCAACTATTGGGTTGATTATCCTCATTTTATTCTCCTTATTGCTCCACTTATACATGGCTCTAGGATGATCATGATTATATACTATATCCTTGGAATCCACATTAAGATAATTGTTGTTGATAGGTCTCATATAGTGGTACACCTATGGTTGCTAGGGAATAGTGATTTTTGAAATTACATTAAGCCAATTTCTTGAGTTTTGTTCAAAATTCCTAGAAAAGGTTTATGGATTCCATAACCCACTTGATCATATATTATGAACTTATATAGTCTATCATTCTTTTTCGACCATTAGATACTCAAAGTTGTGTATTTATCCTGTTTTCCAATATAGAGAACTTTGTGTTAGGGTTAACCTTGACTTGAGATCGAGTCAAAGGTGGTTAGGTCTAGCACATGGTTTGGGCACATGGTTTGTTGTAGCCCATGGTATTGTCCCATGGTATTGCATGTGTTAACCTTGACTCGGGATTGAGTCAAAGGCGGTTAGGTCTAGCACATGATTTGGGCACATGGGTTGTTGTAGCCCATGGTATTGTCCCATGGTATTGCATGTGATTAAGCCTTTATAAGGCTTGAGGAGGCTCCATTGTAATTGTACTGGGTACTGTATTGTATTGGATGTGGGCATTGTATTGTGCTGGAAGAGAGACTATGAGAGCGTGAAGAGGAAGTGCAACGGTTTTGCTGCAAGGCGTATCCCTTCATCTTTCTAGACTGAAATAAAAGGACTGGCAAATTTGTTTGTGGACGTAGCCCATCGTTTGGGTGAACCACGTTATATCTGTGTCTCTCTGTAATGTTTAATGTGTTTTTGCATCTTGTTTATTGATTTAACTATATAATTGTTATTGCTCTGCGGTCCTGTTTTTTCTAACAATTGGTATTAGAGCCAAAAGATCTATTTGGTTGGTAAACTCGCAGGAAAGAAGGGTTCCTAGTTCGAGTGGGAGCAATGGCGGAAGAAGGAAAGTTTAGGGTCGACAAATTTAACTGCCAAAACTATCAGTTATGGAAGATGCAAATGGAGGACTATCTGTACCTGAAAGATCTGTACCTGCCGTTGGGCGAAAAAGCAAAACAACCAGCGACTATGAAGGATGAAGAATGGGAGGTTCTTGACAGAAAGGCACTAGGAACAATACGGCTGTGCCTGGCTTCGTCGGTGGCCTTCAATATTTCGAAAGAAATAACAACAGAGGGTGTGATGAGCGCATTGAGTAAGCTCTACGAAAAACCCTCGGCTTCTAACAAGGTATTTTTAATGAAGCATTTATTTAATATGAAGATGTCGGAAAGTGGATCTGTTGCTAACCATTTAAATGAGTTTAATACACTTACCAGTCAGTTAAGTTCTGTAAAAGTGAACTTTGATGATGAGGTTAGGGCTCTTCTAATCTTGTGCTCATTGCCAGAAAGTTGGAATAGCTTGGTCATGGCTGTAAGTAACTCTATCCCTAGTTCAAGCACTCTTAAGTTTGATGAGGTTGTTAGTGTTATTCTTAGCGAGGAAATGCGAAGGAAAAGCACAGGTGAGACATCAGGTAATGCGTTGACCATGGAGAGCAGAGGGAGACAAAAAGAGAGAGGAAGGAGCCCAGGAAATCACGGCAAGTCTAAAAAGGGAAGATCCAAGTCCAGATTCAGAAAAATAGAATGCTGGAACTGCGGTAAGAAAGGACATCTAAAGAAAGACTGCAGAGCACCAAAGAAGAAAGGTGAGAGGCGACAAGAGACTACCCAGGAAGCTAATGTAGCAGGTGATGTGTTACAAGATGCTTTGATTCTTCCATTAGATAATACTAGTGATTACTGGGTAGTAGATTTAGGGGCTTCATGTCATGCTACACCCCATAGGAAATTCTTTTATGATTATGTTCAAGGTGATTTTGGGCATGTGTTATTGGGGGATGATGAACCATGTAAAATTGTTGGAAAGGGTAAGGTACGGATCAAACTAAATAATGGAAATGACTGGCTGCTAAAGGATGTAAGGCACATTCCTGCTATGAAAAGAAATCTGATCTCAACAGGGCAGTTGGGAGATGGCGGCTGTTTGTCTACGTTTGGAGAAACGTGGTGGAAGGTCACTAAAGGATCAATGGTAATTGCAAAAGGAAATAGGATAGGTACGTTATATTTATGTCCTCATAACACTGATTATTCTATTTCTGTAGCTTCCATAGAAACAGGTGCAGCGTTGTGGAATCATAGGCTTGGCCACATGAGTGAGAAGGGGATGCAGATTCTCCACTCAAAGAAACTGCTTCCAGATCTGAAGCAGGTAAGTTTGGAATTTTGTGAGAACTGTGTTTATGGAAAACAGAAGAGAGTTAGATTTCTCAGGGTTGGGAAACAAAAGAAGAGTGAAAAGTTAGAGCTTGTCCATACAGATGTATGGGGACCAGCTCAGGTACAATCTCTTGGTGGCTCTCGTTCTTATGTTACTTTTATTGTTGATGCAACTAGAAAAACTTGGGTTTATTGCATTAGAAAGAAATCTGATGTGTTTGATACTTTTAAGAAGTGGAAAGCTTTGGATGAGATTGAGACTAAAAAAAGGTTGAAATGTCTCATATCTGATAATGGAGGCGAGTACTGCAGCAAGGAGTTTGACAGTTACTGTTCACACAATGGGATTCACAGAGAGAAGACAATCCTTGGAACACCCCAAGAAAATGGCGTGTCAGAAAGGATGAACAGAATGATCATGGAACGTGCAAGGTGTATGAGATTGCATGCAGGGTTGCCCTTACAGTTTTGGGTTGATGCTGTAAACACTGCTGTTTATTTAATAAACAGAGGGCCTTCAAGCACTTTTGATGGTGGAATTCCAGAGGAGGCATGGATAGGTAAACAGGTAAAATACTCATTTCTAAGAACTTTTGGTTGTGAAGCATTTGTCCATATTGATAAAGATGATAGAACAAAGCTTGAAGCTAAATCCAAGAAATGTACCTTTATTGGATACGGGGTTGATGATTTTGGTTATCGCTTATGGGATCTTAAAAATCGCAAAATCATTAGGAGTAGAGATGTAGTATTCAATGAAAAGGTCATGTACAAAGATCAGTTGCAGGGAAAGAAAGAAGAAAAGGAAAACACAGAGTACACAGTGCTTGATGAAATCAAAGAAAATGAAGTTCCAAAAGCACCAGAAAATCAAGAGCAGCAGCAGGTACCTGAAACTCCTGGAACTGTAAGAAGGTCTACAAGGTTAAGTAGACCCCCTGAACGATTCTCTCCTTCACTGTATTATTTATTGATGACTGCTTCTGGTGAGCCAGAATGTTTTGAAGAAGCAATGCAGGTAGAAACTAGAAAGAAGTGGGAGCAAGGCATGGATGAGGAGATGGACTCATTGGTAAGAAACCAGACTTGGGATCCGGTTAAGTTGCCTGTAGGAAAAAGGGTATTGCAGAATAAATGGGTTTACAGGTTGAAGGAAGAAGATGGAGGAAAGAAGCGGTACAAGGCTAGACTTGCTGTAAATGAGTTTGCACAAAAGAAAGGTATAGACTTTGATGAAATATTTTCTCCTGTTGTTAAAATGACTTCAATTAGAACTATTTTAAGTATAGTGGCGGTCGAAGATTTGCATCTTGAACAATTAGATGTAAAAACGGCCTTTCTCCATGGGGATTTGGAGGAAGAGATTTATATGCAACAGCCACAAGGGTATGAGGTCAAAGGGAAGGAGAATTTGGTTTGCAGGTTGAAGAAGAGCTTGTATGGCCTGAAGCAAGCTCCAAGGCAGTGGTATTTAAAATTTGATAAGTTTATGACAGAACGAGGTTATGATAGATGTCATTCTGACCACTGTGTTTATTTCAAGAGCCTAGATAACGGAAGATATATTATCTTGTTATTGTATGTGGATGACATGCTTGTTGCAGGGTCTAACATGCAGGATATAAATGTGCTCAAAAGAAAACTAGCTAAATCATTTGCGATGAAGGATTTGGGTGCTGCAAAGCAAATCCTTGGTATGAGAATAACAAGAGACAGGAAAAATCACAAATTGACATTGTCTCAAGGTGAGTACATAGAAAAGGTGTTGCAGAGGTTTAAAATGCAGAATGCAAAACCAGTCAGCACACCTTTGGCAAGCCATTTCAAACTAAGTAAGCATATGTGTCCAGAGACATAGGAAGAGATAGATTACATGTCCAAGATTCCCTATTCATCAGCAGTTGGGAGTTTGATGTATGCCATGGTCTGCACAAGACCAGATATTGCACATGCAGTGGGAGTTGTGAGCAGGTATATGAATAATCCAAGTAAAGAGCATTGGAAAGTAGTACAGTGGATTCTCAGGTATTTGAGAGGTACCACTTCTCGTGCATTATGTTTTGGACGTTCAGACACTGTTCTACAGGGATATGTTGATGCAGATATGGCTGGTGATAAAGACAGCAGGAGGAGCACCACAGGGTATGTGTTCACTGTAGGTGGAACAATAGTAAGTTGGATTTCAAAACTGCAACAGGTTGTTGCACTTTCAACAACGGAAGCAGAGTATGTTGCTGCTATAGAGGCTAGTAAGGAGATGATTTGGTTGCAGAGGTTCATGGAAGAATTGGGTAAGAAACAGGAGAATATTAAGCTGTACAGTGACAGCCAGAGTGCCATTCATCTTGCAAAGAACTCAGTCTTTCATTCAAGGAATAAACATATAGAACTCAAGTACCACTTCATAAGATCTGTTCTAGATGAAGAACTGTTAAAACTGGAAAAGATTCACACTAGCCGGAATCCTGCAGACATGTTGACAAAGGGAGTAACCAGAGAGAAACTGAGTTCCTGCTCGGTTTCTATTGGCCTTAAAGCATGAAGGTGAAAAGAAGAAATTTGCCAAGTCCAAGGTCCAGCAAGTGCAACAGCGGGAGAGTTGCTGTGATTAGTCACCATGAAGGCACATAAAAATGTAATGGAGCGGTTTGCATGTAAATGGGCATATGGTTGTAAGACCTGGTAAGGGATGCATACCCCTGGTAACTCACCGATAAAGTCGGGAGATAGACCTAGGTGATAGGGGGGTGTATGTAAGATTCCACGGTAAATACTTGAGGGGAGTTGGTGATTACTCCAAGTCAAGTTTAAAGGGGGGATTGTTAGGGTTAACCTTGACTTGAGATCAAGTCAAAGGTGGTTAGGTCTAGCACATGGTTTGGGCACATGGTTTGTTGTAGCCCATGGTATTGTCCCATGGTATTGCATGTGTTAACCTTGACTCGGGATTGAGTCAAAGGTGGTTATATCTAGCACATGGTTTGGGCACATGGTTTGTTGTAGCCCATGGTATTTTCCCATGGTATTGCATGTGATTAAGCCTTTATAAGGCTTGAGGAGGCTCCATTGTAATTGTACTGGGTACTGTATTGTACTGGATGTGGGCATTGTATTGTGCTGGAAGAGAGACTGTGAGAGCGTGAAGAGGAAGTGCAGCGGTTTTGCTGCAGGGCGTATCCCTTCATCTTTCTGGACTGAAATAAAAGGACTGGCAAATTTGTTTGTGGACGTAGCCCATCGTTTGGGTGAACCACGTTATATCTGTGTCTCTCTGTAATGTTTAATGTGTTTTTGCATCTTGTTTATTGATTTAACTGTATAATTGTTATTGCTCTGTGGTCCTGTTTTTTCTAACACTTTGTAAATTAGGTTCCCAAATTCTTAAAGGGTGCTAGCTCAATGGAAGAACGCTTGTCTTACAAGCAGGAGGTTGGTGGTTTGATTCCTCTATTCCCTAATGATATTATAATATCGGTTAAAAACAACTAAATTATTAACCAAAAAATAAGAGATACGTGACCAAACAAAATGACCAAAATTCCTATATAAAATTACTAAAAATGACTAAATTAGTGACCAAAAAATGAGAGATGTGAAATATTTAATAATGTATCTCATTAAATAAATACAAGAGAAAAATTAAATGGCTATGGAGAATGGAGACACATGGAGACTATGGGGCCCACTCAAGCTAGAATTCCTATGTTAAATGGCATCCTCCTCTTGTAATTTTGAATCTATGGGAAGCCTAATGTTTTGGGAAGGATTATGAGGTTAATATAATTGTCCATATACTTCATAGGTCTAATTTGGGATGAATTGTAACTTACATGGAAGAGGAAGAGCCAAATGGGAGTTTCATGGACACTTGGCTAGATTCCCCTTACATTTATGACATCTATGACACAAATGATGGAGATTCTATGACAGTTATGACACAAGTCAGATTTGACAGATAACATACTGACATGCTGACATGTGAGGACTGAATAGAGCATCTTAGAGGTTGAATTTGGGAGTTGGAGAAGGCCAAGAGGCTCCTACTCAAATTTGGGAGAAGAGGGAAGGTGAAGAGAGAGGCCACATGGCATAGCATGAGCAGCCACACCAATTCGACTTGGCTTTGGTTTATGTATGGATTTGGAACCTTAGAAGACCAATAATGTTTATCAAATACAGGGATCAACCATGAGAAGAAGCTTTTTCTCATTTGTGAATTGTTAGATATAGTGGATGACTAGTTTTCTTCCTTAAGCAAATTTCGAGGGTGAAAGATTCCCGTTCTAGTTGGTGTTTGGAAAGGCCACTCAGGTATTTTAGGGAGATTTAATGGAGTTTTATTTGTAGGTGCAAGCTACAGTAATTTCATGGACATCTCAATATCAGCTTGTTCTTCTATTCATCTCAAGTTTTCTCACCATATTTCAGTTCTGTGGAGTGAAGCGCACTTGGTGAGCTATTCATATCTTTGAGGGAGCTTCTCTTGCTCCGGTTTTTTGTATTCTGATGTAAATGCTCTTTTCTTTAATTTCAGAAATATCTCAGGTCGAAAATCCAAGATATCTCATGTGTTATTGTCCAATATTGAAGAAACAGTGCCATTTCGCCAATACCTTGTTGTAAACTCTTGAAATCTTGATGGAATCGAATATATGTGTGCACCATTGATGATTAATGAATGAATGAAGTGTCATTGAAGTATATTATTATGGGTTTAATTGTCTGTAACTGATAATTTTTTGCCATTGGGTCGAATTTTATAGCATTTGGGGCAAACTGCATCTCATTTCCCCAAGGGTCCAAAACTAGTTTTTATATCTGATTGAAGGAAGTGATAACAGCCATGGGAGTTTGATTGGTTCTGCATATGAGTATCTCATAATGTATTCTACACATCCCCTGCTTCAATTTTAGAATTTGAGTGAGTTTATGTACATTTGGGAGTATGAAACTCCTATATTTAATTTTTATAATGTCATGGTTGGAGAGCACTCTTATTCACATTTGCAGCAGCATCCTTTGTTACTTTATGATGATGCACATCTGCATGGATGCACCTATGATATGCATTTGAGTCACTTGAAGACTCATGTTTTTTATTGCTCAACACTTGGTTCATTTGATGTTGGAGGAACTTCATCCGACACTTGGCTGAAGAGGGATATGATTGAAGAAAATTAGTATTGGAAGAAACATCCTTTGTTATTTCATGATGATATACATATTCATGGGTGTATTGATGAGAATTCTTTGAGCCACTTGAAGTCTTCATGATTTATTTGCTCCTTATTTGGTTCATATTTTGGTGGAGGTTCTTCATTCACTTCTTGGATGAAAGAACAAATGGCTGATTATTATTTTGATGCATATTACATTCTTTGGGAGCATCATTATAGGACATGGGATACTCACCTATGTCATTGGAGCAGATTTGATTGGTCACTTGAAGCATGTATGTACTTGGAAAATGGTAGTCTACTCACTGGGAGGTATAAGCACTTTCATGATTTCTTGGTGAGGCACCTCCTTGATGTACATTCTTATTATGTTGTTATATACTTTGATGATATATATTATGCACTCGTGATGTTTGGAAGAATGCATACAAGAAAATGGGATCCAGGAATTCTCTTTCCAAATGGTATGGGTTGGAGAGCACTCTTAATTGTTGGAGTGCAATGCAAGTAATGGGACCCTGGGATAGTTTTTAGTCCCATTGATTTCAAATTCTTTGGAAAAAAGCAGTATGGGAGATGGATTCCCCACTTAATAAGGTGATGTTAATCAGAGTAGTACAGCAGGAAGCATGGTGGTTCCTCTCTAAAATATTCATCAAATATCAAAGACTCAAGGTGGGCAGCTCAGTGGAAACTTCAAAGAATCATACAGAAAGCAAGTTCTTCAATAACCATGCTTGAAATTGCTTGAGGACAAGCAATATTTGGAAGGGAGGATTTGTAATGTCCCAAATTTTGCATTGGGTCACAATGGCCAAATCACATTTTCCATATTCATGAAAGTTGTCAAAGGGATTTGTTAAGGAGGAAAATCACTAGTTTCCTAGGTTGGAGGTGGAAGCATTGAGATTTGGAAAAAGGTGGATTATAAATTATATTTAGACATTAGAAGAGGATAAATATTTTATAATGTATCTTATTAAATAAATACAAGATAAAAATTAAATGGCTATGGAAAATGGAGACACATGGAGACTATGGGGCCCACTCAAGTTAGAATTCCTATGTTAAATGGCATCCTCCTCTTGTAATTTTGAATCTATGGGAAGCCTAGTGTTTTAGGATGGATTATGAGGTTAATATAATTGTCCATATACTTCATAGGTCTAATTTGGGATGAATTGTAACTTACATGGGAGAGGAAGAGCCAAATGGGAGTTTCATGGACACTTGGCTAGATTCCCCTTACATCTATGACATCTATGATACCAATGATGGAGATTCTATGACAATTATGACACAAGTCAGATCTGAAGAATGACATACTGAAATACTGACATGTCAGGACTGAATAGAGCATTTTAATAAAATTTCCTAAAAGGGGATATTACAGTGGTATTAAAGCATGATCTTGGCACCTGATGTGGTCTGATATTTATGAGTACAATATTTCAAGGACCACCATTATATTTTAAAACCAAAAGTGCTTTTGTTGAAGAGGAAAAAAAAGTAGGAGAAGAAGGCAATTTTTTGGAAACTATGACTAGGGATGAAAAGGGAACCTCATATGATGGTAAGGAGATAATAAAAAGCATTGAACCTCTCCTTGAAGACATGAGCAAGAATATTATGAAAGGATTCAAATTTTTGGCCATCCAAAGTTGGGAAAAATATATTGATTTTAAGAATACCAAGGGGAAAAATGCTTCAGCTTGGTTGAAGGAGCAAAAGGAGGAGACCCATGAACCACCTAGTTCTGAAATAGGTGAAGTAGAAGAAGTAGTACATGAAGAGGATATAAATTCACTCCAAAATGACTTTGAAAAAACATGAGGAAACATCACATGAGAAGGAAGAAGAGTACCTTGAAACAATTGAATATCATTCTAAAACAAATTCTACTATGGACATGGACCAAAGAGCATCTACTGATGGATGCTTGAACTATGAAGGAGTACCTACTGATGGGTGCTCACAACTCTATGTTTGTGACATAGAGATCATATTTAAAAATGTTGTTGCAAGCGAAAATTCCATGAAACATGAAAATGAATACCTTGTAGCAATTGAAGAAGAAACAAGATCAACTTACCCATCACCACTTGAGTTTCCTGAAGTTGGTCCAAGCAAGAAGGAAGAAGATGAGGCGGTTCATTTGCAAGAGTCTCATTTTCTTGAAGGGTCCTTAAAGATGAATGAAAATAAGATCCAAGAGGCCCTTAGCATACTCAATGACACTCGAGCATTGGTATCAAATTCTTGTTGGAGAGCTACTTCCTTGGAGGAGGCATCCTTCCTTGAAGACATGGAGAAGATTCAAAGAGCAATGTGCAACATCAAAGGTAATTTCGTGTCTTTGCTTTTTTTTATAAAAAATGTCATTGAGTTTAGTGAACGGTTACATGAATCCTACTTGAAGAACAATGAATCTATTCATAAGCTGACAATTCAAAATGAGCAACTTCTTAAAAAGTTGCAAGACACTTGTTTTTCCTCCTATGTTTCAGATTGTCAAATGGTAGATTGTTTGGAGGATTCTCATGACATGGAGGATCATGAGAGTTGTGGAAATTTGAATATTCTTGATGTGTTTGAATTTGAACTTGAAGATATTCAAACACTTGATGTGTTGGAAGAGGAACTTGAATTGTCCCTTGATGGAGGTTCTGTAAATTTTAAAGAAGAGCATGATTCCTCTACATTGGAACCAATCTATGACAAAGGTTTCACACTTTTGAAGGAGTTGCATGATACTACCCATATGGATCCATGCCATGATGAAACTTCTACACTTTTTGATCATTTGGGTGAGTTAGTTCATTCTCTTACATCCTATGATTCCATGTTTTGCAGCATTAGTCTCAATGAAGTATGGGTGAAAATGTTCTTTTTTTATGGTGCCACATGAGGAGTATGAAACTCCTATATTTACTTTTTATGATGTCATGGTTGGAGAACACTCTTATTCACATTTGAAGCAACATCCTTTGTTACTTTATGATGATGCACATCTACATGTATGCACCTATGATATGCATTTGAGTCACTTGAAAACTCATGGTTTTTCTTGCTCAACACTTGGTTCATTTGATGTTGGAGAAACTTTATCCGACACTTGGGTGAAGAGGGATATGATTGAGGAACATTATTATTGGAAGAAACATCCGTTGTTATTTCATGATGATATACATATTCATGGGTGTATTGATTAGACTTCTTTGAGCCACTTGAAGTCTTCATGTTTTATTTTCTCCTTATTTGGTTCATATTTTGGTGGAGGTTCTTCATTCACTTCTTGGATGAAAGAACAAATGATTGATTATTATTTTGATGCATATTACATTATTTGGGAGCAGCATTATAGGACATGGGATACTCACCTATGTCATTGGAGCAGATTTGATTGGTCACTTGAAGTATGTATGTACTTGGCAAATGGTAGTCTACTCACTTGGAGGTATAAACACTTTCATGATTTCTTGGTAAGGCACCTCATTGATGTACATTATTATTATGTTGTTATATACTTTGATGATATATATTATGCACTCATGATGTTTGGAAGAATGCATACAAGAAAATGGGATCCAGGAATTCTCTTTCCAAATGGTGTGGGTTGGAGAGCACTCTTAATTGTTGGAGTTCAATGCAAGCAATGGGACCCTGGGGTAGTTTTTAGTCCCATTGATTTCAAATTATTTGGGAAACAAACAGTATGGGAGATGGATTCCCCACTTAATAAAGTTATGTTAATCAGAGTAGTGCAGCAACAAGCATGGTGGTTCCTCTCTAAAATCTTCATGAAATCTCAAAGATTCAAGGTCGGCAGCTCAGTGGCAACTTCAAAGAATCATACAGAAAGCAGGTTCTTCAACAACCATGTTTGAAATTGCTTGAGGACAAGCAATATTGGGAAGGGAGGATTTGTAATGTTCCAAATTTTTCATTGGGTCACAATGGCGAAATCACATTTTCCATATTCATGAAAGTTGGCAAAGGGATGCTAAAAGTCAAATAATATCCAACGAGGAAAATCACTAGTTTCCTAGGTTGGGGGTGGAAGCTTTGAGATTTGGAAAAATGGGGATAATAAATGATGTTTAGACATTATAAAAGGATAAATATTTAATAATGTATCTTATTAAATAAATACAAGAGAAAAATTAAATGGCTATGGAGAATGGAGACACATGGAGACTATGGGGCCCACTCAAGCTAGAATTCCTATGTTAAATGGCATCCTCCTCTTCGAATTTTGAATATATGGGAAGCCTAATGTTTTGGGATGGATTATGAGGTTAATATAATTGTACATATACTTCATAGGTATAATTTGGGATGAATTATAACTTACATGGGAGAGGAAGAGCCAAATGGAAGTTTCATGGACACTTGGCTAGATTCCCCTTACATTTATGACATCTATGACACCAATGATGGAGATTCTATGACAGTTATGGCACAAGTCAGATCTGAAGGATGACATACTCAAATGCTGACATTTCAGGATTGAAAAGAGCATCTTAGAGGTCGAATTTGGGAGTTGGAGAAGGCCAATAGGCTTCTACTCAAATCTGGGAGAAGAGGGAAGGTGAAGAGAGAGGCCACATGGCATAGCATGAGCAGCCACACCAATTCGAATTGGATTTGGTTTATGGATGGATTTGGAACCTTAGAATACCAATAATGTTTATAAAATATAGGGATCATCCATGAGAATAATTTTTTGCTCATTTGTGAATTGTGAGAGCTAGTGGATGACTAGTTTTCTTGCTTAAGCCAATTTCGAGGGTGAAAGATTCCCATCCTAGTTGGTGTTTGGAAAGGCCACTCAGGTCTTTCATGGAGATTTAATGAAGTATTATTTTAATTTTATAGCTACAACAATTTCATTTACATCTCAATATCAGCTTCTTCTTCTATTCATCTCAAGTTTTCTCACCATATTTCAGCTCTATGGAGTGAGGTGCACTTGGTGGGATATTCATCTCTTTGAGGGAGCTTCTCTTGCTCTAGTATTTTGTATTCTGATGTAAATTATTTTTACTTTAATTTTAGAAATATCTCAGGTCTAAAATCCAAGATATCTCAAGTATTATTGTACAATATTGAAGAAACAGTGTCATTTCCCCAATACCTTGTTGTAAACTCTTGCAATATTGATGGAATCGAATATATGTGTGCACAATTGATGATTTATGAATGAATGAACTATAATTAAAGTATATTATGGGTTTCATTGTATGTAACTAATAATGTGTGGCCATTGGGTTGAATTTTATAGCATTTGGGGTAAACTACATCTCATTTCCCCAAGGGTCCAAAACTAGTTTTTTATATCTGATCGAAGGAAGTGATAACGGCCATGGGAGTTTGATTGGTTCTGAATATGAGTATTTGATAATGTATTATACACATCCCATGCTTAAATTTCATAATTTTAGTGAGTTTATGTACATTTGGGAATCCATTCCGGCAATTACCTAGGAGGGATTTGAGCCCCAAAATTGCTAGTAAATTCATCTATCTTATTCAGAATTTGATATAGACTTGTAGAACTTATTGGAGGACCATAATAAATCCATGAACATAATAATTAAGTTATTATATCATTCATACCCCTTATCTGAATATTTGGGGGCAATTGGGCTGATTTGGAGACCAAGACACTAAAACTAGTCAAGAGCCAAAATTGTGACAAAATTGGAAAATTGGGTATTTTAATAAAACTTCCTAAAAGAGGACATTAGAATGGCATCAGAGCATGATCTTGGCACCTGATGTGGTCTGATATTTATGAGTACAATATTTCAGGGACCACTATTATATATTAAAACCAAAAGTGCTTTTGTTGAAGACGAAGAAAAAAGTAGGAGAAGAAGGCAATTTTTTTGGAAACTATGACTAGGGATGAAAAGGGAACCTCATATGATGGTAAAGAGATAATAAAAAGCATGGAACCTATCCTTGAAGACATGACCAAAAATATTATGAAAGGATTTGAATTTTTGGCTATCCAAATTTGGGAAAAATATATTGATTTTAAGAATACCAAGGGGAAAAATGCACCAGCTTGCTTGAAGGAGCAAAATGAGGATACCCATGAACCACCTAGTTCTGAAATAGGTGAAGTAGAAGAAGTAGTACACACAGAGGATATAAATTCACTCCAAAATGACTTTGAAAAATATGAGGAAACATCACATGAGAAGGAATAAGAGTACCTTGAAACTATTGAATATCATTATGAAACAAATTCTACTATGGACATGGACCAAAGAGCATCTACTGATGGATGCTTGAACTATGGAGTTCCTACTGATGGGTGATCAGAAATCTATGTTGGTTACATAGAGATCATATTTCAAAATGTTGTTGCAAGACAAAATTTCATTAAACATGAAAATGAAGACCTTATAGCAGTTGAAGAAGAAACAAGATCAACTTCTGCATCACCACTTGAGCTTCCTGAAGTTGGTCCATGCAAGAAGGAAGAAGATGAGGAGGTTCATTTGCAAGAGCCTCATTTTCTTGAAGGGTCCTTTAAGATGAATGAAAAGAAGATCCAAGAGGCCCTTAGCATACTCCATGACAATCAAGCATTGGAATCAAATTCTTGTTGGAGAGCTACTTCCTTGGAGGAGCCGTCCTTCCTTAAAGACATGGAGAAGATTCAAAGAGCAATGTGCAACATCAAAGGTAATTTCATTTCTTTGATTTTTTATAGAAAAAATGTCATTGAGCTTAGTGAATGGTTACATGAATCCTACTTGAAGAATAATGAAGTTATTCGTAAGCTCACAATTCAAAATGAGCAACTTCTTGAAAAGTTGTAAGACACTTGTTTTTCCTCCTATGTTTCAGATTGTCAAATGGTAGATTGTTTGGAGGATTCTCATGACATGGAGGATCATGAGAGATGTGGAAATTTGAATGTGCTTGATGTGTTTGAAGTTGATCTTGAAGATATTCAAACAATTGATGTGTTGGAAGAGGAACTTGAATTGTCCCTTGATGAAGGTTATGCAAATTTTAAAGAAGAGCATGATTCCTCTACATTGGAACCAATCTATGACAAAGGTTTCACACTTTTGAAGGAGCTGCATGATAATACCCATATGGATCCTTTATGATAAAACTTCTGCACTTTTTGATCATTTGGGTGAGTTAGTTCATTCTCTTCCATCCTACGATTCCATGTTTTGCAGCATTAGTCTCAATGAAGTATGGGTGAAAGGGTTCTTTTTGATGGTGCCACATGAGGAGTATGAAACTCCTATATTTACTTTTTATGATGTCATGGTTGGAGAACACTCTTATTCACATTTGCAGCAGCATACTTTGTTACTTTATGATGATGCACATCTACATGGATGCACCTATGATATGCATTTGAGTCACTTGAAGACTCATGGTTTTTCTTGATCAACACTTGGTTCATTTGATGTGGGAGGAACTTCATCTGACACTTGGGTGAAGAGGGATATGATTGAGGAACATTATTATTGGAAGAAACATCCTTTGTTATTTCATGATGATATACATATTCATGGGTGTATTGATGAGACTTCTTTGAGCCACTTGAAGTCTTCATGTTTTATTTGCTCCTTATTTGGTTCATATTTTGGTGGAGGTTCTTCATTCACTTCTTGGATGAAAGAACAAATGGTTGATTATTATTTTGATGCATATTACATTCTTTGGGAGCAACATCATAGGACATGGGATACTCACCTATGTCATTGGAGCGTATTTGATTGGTCACTTGAAGCATGTATGTACTTGGAAAATGGTAGTCTACTCACTGGGAGGTATAAGCACTTTCATGATTTTTTGGTGAGGCACCTCCTTTATGTACATTCTTATTATGTTGTTATATACTTTGATGACATATATTATGCACTCATGATGTTTGGAAGAACGCATACAAGAAAATGGGATCCAGGAATTCTCTTTCCAAATGGTATGGGTTGGAGAGCACTCTTAATTGTTGGAGTGTAATGCAAGCAATGGGACCCTGGGATAGTTTTTAGTCGCATTGATTTCAAATTATTTGGGAAACAAGCAGTATGGGAGATGGATTCACCACTTAATAAGGTGATGTTAATCATAGTAGTGCAGCAGCAAGCATGGTGCTTCCTCTCTAAAATCTTCATCAAATCTCAAAAACTCAAGGTGGGCAGCTCAGTGGCAACTTCAAAGAATCATACAGAAAGCATGTTCTTCAACAACCATGTTTGAAATTTCTTGAGGACAAGAAATATTGGGAAGGGATGATTTGTAAGGTCCCAAATTTTTCATTGGGTCACAATGGCCAAATCACATTTTCCATATTCACGAAATTTGTCAAAGGGATGCTAAAAGTCAAATAATTGCCAAGGAGGAAAATAACTAGCTTCTTAGGTTAGGGGTGGAAGCTTTGAGATTTGGAAAAACAGGGATAATAAATGATGTTTAGAATTTAGAAGAGGACAAATATTTAATAATGTATATTATTAAATAAATACAAGAGAAAAATTAAATGGCTATGGAGAATGGAAACACATGGAGACTATGGGGCCCACTCAAGTTAGAATTCCTATGTTAAATGGCATCCTCCTCTTGTAATTTTGAATCTATGGGAAGACTAATGTTTTGGGATGGATTATGAGGTTAATATAATTTTCCATATAGTTCATAGGTTGAATTTCAGATGAATTGTAACTTACATGGGAGAGAAAGAGCCAAATGGGAGTTTCATGGACACTTGGCTAGATTCCCCTTACATTTATGACATCTATGGCACCAATGATGGATATTCTATGACAGTTATGACACAAGTCAGATCTGAAAGATGACATACTGAAATAATAACATGTCAGGACTGAATAGAACATCTTAGAGGTCGAATTTGGGATTTGGATAAGGCCAAGAGGTTCCTACTCAAATTTGGGAGAAGAGGGAAGGTGAAGAGAGAGGCCACATGGCATAGCATGAGCAGCCACACCAATTCGACTTGGCTTTCGTTTATGGATGGATTTTGAACCTTAGAAGACCAATAATGTTTATAAAATACAGGGATCATCCATGAGAAGAAGCTTTTTCTCATTTGGGAAATTGGCATTTGTGAATTGTGAGAGCTAGTGGATGACTAGTTTTCTTGCTTAAGCTATTTTCAACGGTGAAAGATTCCCATCCTAGTTGGTGTTTGGAAATGTCACTCAGGTATTTCATGGAGATTTAATGGAGTCTTATTTGTAGATTCAAGCTATAGTAATTTCATGGACATCTCAATATCATCTTGTTCTTCTATTCATCTCAAGTTTTCTCACCATATTTAAGCTCTATGAAGTGAGGTGCACTTGGTGAGCTATTCATCTCTTTGAGAGCTCTTCTATTGCTCCTTTATTTTGTATTATGATTTAATTTCTCTATTATTTATGTTCATAAATCTCTTAGGTCTAAAATCCAAGATATCTCATGTATTATTGTCCAATATTGAAGAAACAATGCCATTTCCCCAATACCTTGTTGTAAACTCTTGCAATCTTGATGGAATTGAATATATGTGTGCACCATTGATGATTTATGAAAGAATGAACTTTAATTAAAGTATATTATCGGTTTCATTGTCTATAACTGATAATTTGTGGCCATTGGGTCGAATTTTATGGCATTTGGGGCAAACTACATCTCATTTCCCTAAGGGTCCAAAACTAGTTTTTTATATCTGATTAAAGGAAGTGATAACCATGGGAGTTCGTTTGGTTTTGCATATGAGTATCTTATAATGTCTTCTACACATACCCTACTTCAATTTAATAATTCGAGTGAGTTTATGTACATTTGGGAAGCCATTCCAACAATTACCCAGGAGGGATTTGAGCCCCAAAATTGCTAGTAAATTCATCTATCTTATTCAAAATTTGATATAGACTTGAAGAACTTATTGGAGGACAATAATACATACCTGAACATAATAATTAAGTTATTATATCATTCACACCCCTTATCTAAATATTTGGGAGCAATTGGGCTGATTTGGAGACCAAGACACTAAAACTAGTCAATAGCCAAAATTGTGACAAAATTGGAAAATTGGGCATTTTAATAAAATTTCCTAAAAGGGGACATTACAGTGGTATCACAGCATGATCTTGGCACCTGATGTGGTATGATATTTATGAGTACAATATTTCAGGGACCACTATTATATATTAAAACCAAAAGTGCTTTTGTTGAGGAGGAAAAAAAAAGTAGGAGAAGAAGGCAATTTTTTTTGAAACTATGACTAGGGATGAAAAGGGAACCTCATATGATGGTAAAGAGACAATAAAAAGAATGGAACCTATCCTTGAAGACATGAACAAGAATATTATGAAAGCATTCAAATTTTTGGCCATCCAAAGTTGGGAAAAATATATTGATTTTAAGAAGACCATGGAGAAAAATGCATCAGCTTGCTTGAAGGAGCAAAAGGAGGAGACCCATGAACCACCTAGTTTTGAAATAGGTGAATTAGAAGAAGTAGTACATGAAAAGGATATAAATTCACTCCCAAATTACTTTTAAAAGGATGAGGAAACATCACATGAGAAGGAAGAAGAGTACCTTGAAACTATTGAATATCATTCTAAAACAAATTCTACTATGGACATGGACCAAAGAGCATCTACTGATGGATACTTGAACTATGAAGTAGTACCTACTGATGGTGCTCACAAATCTATGTTGGTGACATAGAGATCAGATTTCAAAATGTTGCTGCAAGCCAAAATTCCATTAAACATGAAAATGAAGACCTTCTAGCAGTTGAAGAAGAAACAAGATCAACTTCCCCATCACCACTTGAGCTTCTTGAAGTTGGTCCAAGCAAGAAGGAAGAAGATGAGGAGGTTCATTTGCAAGAGCCTCATTTTCTTTGAAGGGTCCTTGAATATGAATGAAAATAAGATCCAAGAGGCCCTTAGAATACTCCATGACACTCAAGCATTGGTATCAAATTCTTGTTGGAGAGCTACTTCCTTGGAGGAGCCATCCTTCCTTGTAGACATGGAGAAGATTCAAAGAGCAATGTGCAACATCAAAGGTAATTTCATGTCTTTGATTTTTGATATAAAAAATGTCATTGAGTTTAGTGAATGGTTACATGAATCCTAATTGAATAAGAATGAAGTTATTCATAAGCTCACAATTCAAAATGAGCAACTTCTTAAAACGTTGCAAGATACTTGTTTTTCCTCCTATGTTTCAGATTGTCAAATGGTAGATTGTTTGGAGGATTCTCATGACATGGAGGATCATGAGATATGTGGAAATTTTAATGTGCTTGATGTGTTTGAAGTTGATCTTGAAGATATTCAAACACTTGATGTGTTGGAAGAGGAACTTGAATTGTCCCTTGATGAAGGTTATGCAAATTTTAAGGAAGAGCATGATTCATCTACATTGGAACCAATCTATGACAAAGGTTTCACAATTTTGAAGGAGTTGCATGATACTACCCATATGGATCCTTACCATGATGAAACTCCTGCACCTATTGATCATTTGGGTGAGTTAGTTCATTCTCTTACATCCGGCGATTCCATGTTTTGTAGCATTAGTCTCAATGAAGTATGGGTGAAAGGGTTCTTTTTGATGGTGCCACATGAGGAGTATGAAACTCCTATATTTACTTTTTATGATGTCATGTTTGGAGAACACTTTTATTCACATTTGCAGCAACATCCTTTGTTACTTTATGATGATGCACATATACATGGATGCACCTATGATATGCATTTGAGTCACTTGAAGACTCATGGTTTTTCTTGCTCAACACTTGGTTCATTTGATGTTGGATGAACTTCATCCGACACTTGGGTGAAGAGGGATATGATTGAGGAACATTATTATTGGAAGAAACATCCTTTGCTATTATTATTTCATGATGATATACATATTCATGGGTGTATTGATGAGACTTCTTTGAGCCACTTGAAGTCTTCATGTTTTATTTTCTCCTTATTTGGTTTATATTTTGGTGGAGGTTCTTCATTCACTTCTTGGATGAAAGAACAAATTGCTGATTATTATTTTGATGCATATTACATTTTTTGGGAGCAACATCATAGGACATGGGATACTCACCTATGTCATTGGAGCAAATTTGATTGGTCACTTGAAGCATGTATGTACTTGGCAAAAGGTAGTCTACTCACTGGGAGGTATAAGCACTTTCATGATTTTTTGGTGAGGCACCTCTTTGATGTACATTCTTATTATGTTGTTATATACTTTGATGATATATATTATACACTCATTGTGTTTGGAATAATGCATAGAAGAAAATGGGATCCAGGAATTCTCTTTCCAAATGGTATGGGTTGGAGAGTACTCTTAATTGTTGGAGTGCAATGCAAGCAATGGGACCTTGGGATAGTTTTTAGTCTCATTGATTTCAAATTCTTTGGGAAACAAGCAGTATGGGAGATGGATTCCCCAATTAATAAGGTAATGTTAATCAGAGTAGTGCAGCAGCAATCATGGTGGTTCCTCTCTAAAATGTTCATGAAATCTCAAAGACTTAAGGTGGGCAGCTCAGTGGCAACTTCAAAGAATCATACATAAAGCGGGTTCTTCAACAACCACGTTTGAAATTGCTTGAGGACACGCAATATTGGGAAGGGAGGATTTGTAATGCCCCAAATTTTTCATTGGGTCACAATGGCCAAATCACATTTTCCATATTCATGAAAGTTGTCAAAGGGATGCTAAAAGTCAAATAATTGCCAAGGAGGAAAATCACTAGTTTCCTAGGTTGGGGATGGAAGCTTTGAGATTTAGAAAAATGGGGATAATAAATGATGTTTACAGATTAGAAGAGGATAAATATTTAATAATGTATCTTATTAAATAAATACAAGAGAAAAATTAAATGGCTATGGAGAATGGAGACACATTGAGACTATGAGGCCCACTCAAGCTAGAATTCCTATGTTAAATGGCATCCTCCTCTTGTAATTTTGAATCTATGGGAAGCCTAATGTTTTGGCATGGATTATGAGGTTAATATAATTGTCCATATACTTCATAGGTCGAATTTCAGATGAATTGTAACTTACATGGGAGAGGAAGAACCAAATGGGAGTTTCATGGACACTTGGCTAGATTCCCCTTACATTTATGACATCTATGACACCAATGATGGAGATTCTATGACGGTTATGACACAATTCAGATCTGAAGGATGACATACTGACATGTCAGGACTGAATAGAGCATCTTAGAGGTCGAATTTGGGAGTTGGAGAAGGCTAAGAGGCACCTACTCAAATTTGGGAGAAGAGGGAAGGTGAAGAGAGAGGCCACATGGCATAGCATGAGCAGCCACACCAATTCGAATTGGATTTGGTTTATGGATGGATTTGGAACCTTACAAGACCAATAATGTTTATAAAATATAGGGATCATCCATGAGAATAAGCTTTTTCTCATTTGTGAAATTGTCATTTGGGAATTGTGAGAGCTATTGGATGACTAGTTTTCTTACTTAAGCCAATTTCGAGGGTGAAAGATTCCCATCCTAGTTGGTGTTCGAAAAGGCCACTCAGGTATTTCATGGAGATTTAATGGAGTATTATTTTCAGGTGCAACCTACAGTAATTTTATGGACATCTCAATATCAGCTTGTTCTTCTATTCATCTCAAGTTTTGTCACCATATTTCATCTCTATGGCGTGAGGCGAACTTGGTGAGCTATTCATCTTTTTGAGGGAGCTTCTCTTGCTCCAGTATTTTGTATTCTAATGTAAATTATTTGTTCTTTAAGTTCATAAATATCACAGGTCAAAAATACAAGATAGCTCATGTATTATTGTCCAATATTGAAGAAATAGTGTCATTTCCCCAATACCTTGTTGTAAACTCTTGCAATCTTGATGGAATCGAATATATGTGTGCACCTTTGATGATTTAAGAATGAAGGAACTGTCATTAAAGTATATTATGGGTTTCATTGTCTATAACTGATAATTTTTGGCCATTGGGTCGAATTTTATAGCATTCGGGGCAAACTACATCTCATTTCCCCAAGGGTCCAAAACTAGTTTTTTATATCTGGTTGAAGGAAGTGATAACAGGTATGGGAGTTTGATTGGTTCTGCATATGAGTATATAATAATTTATTCTACACTTCCCTTGCTTCAATTTTATAATTTTAGTGAGTTTATGTACATTTTGGAAGCCATTCCGACAATTACCCAGGAGGGATTTGAGCCCCAAAATTGCTAGTAAATTTATCTATCTTATTCAGAATTTGATATAGACTTGCAAAACTTATTGGAGGACCATAATACATCCATGAACATAATAATTAAGTGATTATATCATTCATACCCCTGATCTGAATATTTGGGCGCAATTGAGCTGATTTGGAGACCAAGACAATAAAACCAGTCAAGGGCCAAAATTGTGACAAAATTGGAAAATTGGGCATTTTAATAAAATTTCCTAAAATGGGACATTACAAACAAGACGTTACTTTGGATGCAAAACATGGCGCTAGATAGGAAGCAAAATATGATGCAACGATAGAAGAAATCTTTGCCGTCATTTTGGTAGCAAAACATGATGCAAAAAAGGAAGCAAAAATTGGTGCAAATTTGGAAGCGAAAATTGACACATATTTGGAAGTAAAACATGGTGCAAAATGGGATGCTAAAGTGGTAGAAAAAATGGATGCAATATTGGATGATACTTTGGATGCTAACATGGTGTTATTAAGGATGCAAATATGGTGCTAACAGAGATGTCATTTAAGAAGAAAAAGCGGACACTCACTAGGAAGCAAAATAAGACGTTATTTAGGAAGCAAACCTCGACGTTGTTTAGGAAGCAAAGTTGGACGCTATTCTAGAAGCAAAAAATAGACGCTATTTTGTACGTCATAAAGGATGATATCTAGGAAGCAAAAAAATATGTTTTTTGAGACGCTTTAAGTTTTGTCCATGATGCGTCCCATTTAGCGTCTAGTTTGACCACTCGATGTCAAAAAAATTACACTAAAAAGGGACGTTAATTCCAGGATTTGTTGTAGTGTAGGCAATCATCAATAATCATGTACAAATGACTAGAAATCATATGGATTTAAGCATTGATGACAATGATGATCTCAAAGAAAATCAACAACTATGAGAAATTCAAGAATTCATTAGCCTTGAATATGAGATGTAAGAGATCATTGTAAAGATACAAAAATCAATACATTTAGAGAATATTCATGCTTGTATAAATATTTGCTATTTTTTTAATAAAAAATCACAATATGATAAGTAAAATAAAATGTTCTTCAAGCTTGTATTTATTTGTTAATTTGTTAACAAACAATGGCAATATGACAAACTTAAAATAAAATGTTATTTAAGCTTGTATAATTTATTTGCTTATTTTTTAACTAACAATAGTAATATGATAAGTAAAATAAAATGTTATTCTTGATCTTGTATATATTTGCTAATTTTTTAACAAACAATTGCAATATGATAAGTAAAATAAAATGTACATCTATGGTTATAATTGTCATGGAAATATTAAACAATTATCATTATTTCATCAAAATTTTATAGTTTATGAAGTTATATTTTTTGCTAGCACGCTTATATGAAGTTATTATTTTTTATGAAAAGAGAATTGATGGCAAGCATACACAAAGATTGTCCATTCGATGTTAATGTAACTTGTGGACCAATGGATTTTATATTAAAGTTTGTGCAATGGGTGCCATAGGTTGCATCAAATACATACTCACCTAATTGTAAATTATATGCATAAGACACCATGATGATAATCATTTTGATTTTCTAAATGATGCAAAACTCTCTGTAATTTAGACACCATCTTATCATATCGCCTTAATGAATATTTTATTGCAACAACATTTAACTTTGGTTCTTTAAAAACGAATCTTCTTGCATATTGCATTTGTTTAAAATTTTCTAATTCACTTATTTTTCATTGAAAGACAATGAAATTGAACAATGTAAAAGTCCCTTATTTGGTTAGAGAACTAAACAATTTCAAAATTCAATTAACTTATGTAGGGATAGATCTTGGCCATCCATCACAGGATTGTGCACCCAATGATTTCTTAAGAGTAATTGGGAGCTTCAATGACGTTGGAATGGTTGCAAATTGTTTAAGAGGGTTGGATGATGCCATGCAAGAAGAGTTGGGGAACCCGACCCCTGATTGGACAATCAGAGAACATGTTAGTAACATAATCAAGTTGTAGTTTGAACAACAATCAATGATTACAGAAGATCAAATCCTACATGGATTGATAAAACACAAAAAATTGAAACGTTCCACAAAGTTGTTGGGTTTTAAGGATGTTAAAAATAAAAATGCATGTGAGAATGTAACAGAAAATGTAACAACTGCACTATATACATTTGGAAAGTCAAGAAAAAATGGTATCAAAGCTACTAGTAGGGGAATTACAAATGTTATTGTGGCACAAAGTACCTCAAGAAATCAAATGGTCACAACAATGTCAAAGTTGCTCCACGTTTCAAGAAAAACACTACACAAATACACTAAATTCAGGGTAAAGATAGATGAGAATGATGAAGCTTCTTGTTGGGATCTTATTTGCAAAGAAGCATATCAAGACAGGACGTAAGAGGGCATCAGAGAGAAGGTGATAGAGTATCGGGACAACCATTCTCGTACTATACCAGATCGCAAACATGTCCTGCGACAACATTCTAACAGAGGCGTTTATAAGGAGCATTGCAAGCATGTTATGGATATGACAGGAGTTTCTTTGTTTAAGGAATTCAAAGAATCAAATCCCAGTCTCCAGATTTCATTTAGCATGTTCAGTAAGTTGAAACCGTGGCATATTAGGCCAAATACGATTCGAGACACTTGGTGTTGTCGATACCACATTGAATTCCAGTTATACTATGACACATTTGTGGATTTAAAAAAAAATCATTGGGATGGTGAACCAACTCCTCACACAGTGCGGGATTTTATTTCTATGATACTATGCAATAGGAATCCTGAAAATGTGTTTTTCATTAAAAGGTGTCTAGGTGGGAGAAGATTCCATGAATGTGGGTATTTGGAATTGTTCAATGGGAAGTTTCCTATTGATCCAACACACCCTGGATTGTGAGATATCACAGTTAAGTGGAAGAGATATGAGTATGTCTCCATGAATCCATCATCTTCTTCACATGTTCCATCTAAGAGGATCGACTTGCTCGAGGATGAGATTCATATTTCAGACTTCATGGACAAATTTCAAAGTCAGATTTACAAATACATTAAACACTCCCATAGGTCTAGGTGGGAAGCTTTATAATTTAAGCATTCTCATGAGGTTTTTGAGCTAGGCACAAGCCTATCAGTGGTAGACTTTCCTGAGAATTACACATTTCCTCCTCAGAGAGAGATACAAAGTGAGTATTATTACTCTAGCTAGGTTTCCATCTTCATACATGTATTGTATAGACATGCTTAAGCGAGCATTGATGGTAGGGATAACACTCCTCGGTCACGTGATGTGATCAAGGAATACCATTTTTATGTCAGTGATGATCATGAGCACGACACGTTGTTTGTTCAACACTACTTTGGGTTGATTTATGATTCATTAAAAAAGAATGGGGTTTGTATTTCAAAAAACAACAGCTTAATTGGAATTTAATAAATGTGTTTGTATTATATATATTACATTTTTATTCAATGTAGGTGTTTTTGGGATGTTGCCCTTGGCGATGTGAATAGATCCATGCCATGGTATTGCGAGACCATACATGGTACGAGAGAACTACATTCAGTTCGTCGTAAATACATGTGCAACATATTTTCCATTGAAACAAGGAAGTATGTGTGTTTCTGTGAGTTCCGCATTGACACCAATGGACTGGGGGTTGATCATTGCGTGAACGATGCATATGTCAAACAATGGAAATATGTCCCTCTTAATCCAAATGGGCCACATCCAATTCCGACATGGCAAGAGATGCACACTAACAAGGTAGTGGTTTCACTAGGTCATGACCGGGTTTCTTATTTGGTTAAGCAAGGTACATGATTTGATTAATGGATTCATTATGCCATTCACACATTCAAGTTTCAAGTAGTTGATTGAATATTTAAACTGCTAGTCTTGTACACATCCATATATATATTTAATATTTGTTTAATATTTGAAAATATTGATGCAGGTGATGTATTTGCATTGCACCACTGGGAAATGACGAGCATGTGGCATATTTTTTGATGTGGCGTACACAAATCAAAAGTAGGTTGGTGCGTCCTATGTCGACGGAGAGTTCACGTACCAGGTTGGTGACCTAGTTGTGATGGGCCACTTTTTTGAGAAAGTGACAAGACAAGGTGATTATATTATTTACAGAGAATTCATGCCTAAATATATATCTTGTCAGTACATTCATTTGGTGGTGGAAACTCGGATAAATCTCATTGAAATCAAGGTGAATAGGCGTGAACCAAAGAGATGGAAGATGTCAGTAGCTGACCATGATCGTATTATGGAGACGTGCATTCCTATAACCCATTGGCTGGATGAATGAAAGTTATATGTCCGTTTTGATGTTGACATAGTTGACATGCTTTTGAAATGTAGCAAATAAAAAAAAAATCTGAAATATATAATTTGTATTTAAATGTAATTTTTGTAAACTTATATATGCGAGTATGTCTGCTCACATATACTCTATGTGCATTCACCTGTACCTAGGAATACCAACAATGTCCTAATACAATGTTATGGAAGCTCAATTTTGTCTATGTAACTTTTTTTTGGTGTATTTGTGCAAATACATGTATATCACACTTTATTTGTGCAAAGTTCTAAATTACATGTTACATTGTAGACAAGTTGTAAATAGTAAACTTGTAAATTTTTTCAATGTATTTTAGACTAGACTAGAGATTGTAGACTAGCTTGCTTCTCCTAACATTATCATTATACATTGGATATTTTGTTAGTGATATGCAATACAAAGAACAACACATACATTTATTGCGCCCTCATTAAATCCACCAATTGCAATTGATATTAATTTTTTTCCCCATTTTTACCCTATCTTAGTCTCTGCCCTTTTTCACTCTTTGTAATATTCATTTGTTCTAAATTGTAAACTTTGCAAAATTGTGACTTTTAAACTTCTAAGTTCCTTGTAAATTATTGTAGATAGGTAAATTTTGTAAATTTGTCAATTAAATTAGATTGAATTGTAGATTTTAATTGTAATTGAAAATTGCAAAACGTGATTATAGTTTAGTTCGATTGTGATTTTTGTAAATTTGTAAATTCTTTTGCAAATGAAATTAATTTTTATTTTTCTGTAAACAATATCTAATTTTGAATTGTAATTGTAAATTGTAGTTATAATTTAAAATTGCAAATTGTGAGTGTAAATTGCAACGAGTAGATTACATTGTATAGTTGTTGATTTTGTAACATTTTAATTGCAAGTTATGTTAAATTGTCAGTTTCGTTTGATTGGCAATTTTGCAAACTTGTAATTTTTTTTACAAATAAAATCAAATTTAAAATTTTACTTGTAATTTTTTTTGTAAATGAAATCAAATTTTACATTGTAATTGTAAATTGTAGTTGTAATTTAAAATTGCAAATTGTGATTGTAATTTGCAACTAGTAGATCTTACATTGTAAAGTTGTAAATTTTGTAACATTTTAATTGTAAGTTATGTTAAATATTGTAAGTTACGTTCGATTCACAATTTTGCAAACATGTAAACTTGTAAACATTGTAAATTTTGTAAAATTGTACTTTATTAAATTGCAAAATTGTACAATTCTGTAAGATTGTAAAACATTAATGATG